>CALYMW010000554.1:0-35289 GCA_944588485.1 Phosphuga atrata
GACATACAAGACTAGACAGACAAGACTAGACAGACAAGACTAGACAGACAAGACTAGACAGACAAGACTAGACAGACAAGACTAGACAGACAAGACTAGTCAGACAAGACTAGACAGACAAGACTTGACAGACAAGACTAGACTGACAAGACTAGACAGACAAGACTAGACAGACAAGACTAGACAGACAAGACTAGACAGACAAGACTAGACAGACAAGACTAGACAGACAAGACTAGACAGACAAGCTTAGACAGACAAGACTAGACAGACAAGACTAGATAGACAAGTCTAGACAGACAAGACTAGACAGACAAGACTAGACAGACAAGACTAGACAGACAAGACTAGACAGACAAGACTAGACAGACAAGACTAGACAGACAAGACTAGACAGACAAGACTAGACAGACAAGACTAGACAGACAAGACAAGACAGACAAGACTAGACAGACAATACTAGACAGACAAGACTAGACTGACAAGACTAGACAGACAAGACTAGATAGACAAGACTAGGCAGACAAGACTAGACAGACAAGACTAGACAGACAAGACTAGACAGACAAGACTAGACAGACAAGACTAGACAGACAAGACTAGACAGACAAGACTAGACAGACAAGACTAGACAGACAAGACTAGACAGACAAGACTAGACAGACAAGACTAGACAGACAAGACTAGACAGACAAGACTAGACAGACAAGACTAGACAGACAAGACTAGACAGACAAGACTAGACAGACAAGACTAGACAGACAAGACTAGACAGACAAGACTAGACAGACAAGACTAGACAGACAAGACTAGACAGACAAGACTAGACAGACAAGACTAGACAGACAAGACTAGACAGACAAGACTAGACAGACAAGACTAGACAGACAAGACTAGACAGACAAGACCAGACAGACAAGACTAGACAGACGAAGACTAGACAGACAAGACTAGACAGACAAGACTAGACAGACAAGATTAGACAGACAAGACTAGACAGACAAGACTAGACAGACAAGACTAGACAGACAAGACTAGACAGACAAGACTAGACAGACAAGACTAGACAGAAAGACTAGACAGACAAGACTAGACAGACAAGACTAGACAGACAAGACTAGACAGACAAGACTAGACAGACAAGACTAGACAGACAAGACTAGACAGACAAGACTAGACAGACAAGACTAGACAGACAAGACTAGACAGACAAGACTAGACAGACAAGACTAGACAGACAAGACTAGACAGACAAGACTAGACAGACAAGACTAGACAGACAAGACTAGACAGACAAGACTAGACAGACAAGACTAGACAGACAAGACTAGACAGACAAGACTAGACAGACAAGACTAGACAGACAAGACTAGACAGACAAGACTAGACAGACAAGACTAGACAGACAAGACTAGACAGACAAGACTAGACAGACAAGACTAGACAGACAAGACTAGACAGACAAGACTAGACAGACAAGACTAGACAGACAAGACTAGACAGACAAGACTAGACAGACAAGACTAGACAGACAAGACTAGACAGACAAGACTAGACAGACAAGACTAGACAGACAAGACTAGACAGACAAGACTAGACAGACAAGACTAGACAGACAAGACTAGACAGACAAGACTAGACAGACAAGACTAGACAGACAAGACTAGACAGACAAGACTAGACAGACAAGACTAGACAGACAAGACTAGACAGACAAGACTAGACAGACAAACAGACAAGACTAGACAGACAAGACTAGACAGACAAGACTAGACAGACAAGACTAGACAGACAAGACTAGACAGACAAGACTAGACAGACAAGACTAGACAGACAAGACTAGACAGACAAGACTAGACGACAAGACTAGACAGACAAGACTAGACAGACAAGACTAGACAGACAAGACTAGACAGACAAGACTAGACAGACAAGACTAGACAGACAAGACTAGACAGACAAGACTAGACAGACAAGACTAGATAGACAAGACTAGACAGACAAGACTAGACAGGCAAGACTAGACAGACAAGACTAGACAGACAAGACTAGACAGACAAGACTAGACAGACAAGACTAGACAGGCAAGACTAGACAGACAAGACTAGACAGACAAGACTAGACAGACAAGACTAGACAGACAAGACTAGACAGACAAGACTAGACAGACAAGACCTAGACAGACAAGACTAGACAGACAAGACTAGACAGACAAGCTTAGACAGACAAGACTAGACAGACAAGACTAGATAGACAAGTCTAGACAGACAAGACTAGACAGACAAGACTAGACAGACAAGACTAGACAGACAAGACTAGACAGACAAGACTAGACAGACGAGATTAGACAGACAAGACTAGACAGACAAGACTAGACAGACAAGACTAGACAGACAAGACTAGACAGACAAGACTAGACAGACAAGACTAGACAGACAAGACTAGACAGACAAGACTAGACAGACAAGACAAGACAGACAAGACTAGACAGACAATACTAGACAGACAAGACTAGACTGACAAGACTAGACAGACAAGACTAGATAGACAAGACTAGACAGACAAGACTAGACAGACAAGACTAGACAGACAAGACTAGACAGACAAGACTAGACAGACAATACTAGACAGACAAGACTAGACAGACAAGACTAGACAGACAAGACTAGACAGACAAGACTAGACAGACAAGACTAGACAGACAAGACTAGACAGACAAGACTAGACAGACAAGACTAGACAGACAAGACTAGACAGACAAGACTAGACATACAAGACTAGACAGACAAGACTAGACAGACAAGACTAGACAGACAAGACTAGACAGACAAGACTAGACAGACAAGACTAGACAGACAAGACTAGTCAGACAAGACTAGACAGACAAGACTTGACAGACAAGACTAGACTGACAAGACTAGACAGACAAGACTAGACAGACAAGACTAGACAGACAAGACTAGACAGACAAGACTAGACAGACAAGACTAGACAGACAAGACTAGACAGACAAGCTTAGACAGACAAGACTAGACAGACAAGACTAGATAGACAAGTCTTTCTTTTTTTTTTGGGGGGGGGGGGCGTAGCTGGCGGTAACTTAACCTAACCAGGCAAGTGGCCCCCCTGGAACGCATCCGTACACTCTGGACCCGCTTGTCGCATAACCTCAGAGTGACGGATGGCTTAAATTTAATCTACTTTATGTTGTTCCTCGATTTGATCTCATCGGCCTCCTTCTCGCTCATTATTTTATGAATCAGCCCTTGGATGTTCCTCCACCGTGACTCATCTTTCAACATACTTTCGATTATAGTTCTCGGATGGATTGATTCTCCCAGTTTTTTTTCCACTTTTTCTCTGTCTGTTTCCCACCTCCAGCAATCGAATATCGTGTGGATCACGCTGTCCTTCTCCCCGCAGTATACACACAGGTCGTTAGCTGCCTTGCCGATGTTATGCAGATAGTCCTGGAAACATCCGTGGCCGGAGAGGAACTGGGCTAGATGGTAGCTAATTTCCCCGTGTTTTCTGGTGATCCAGGGAAGTATGTCCGGGATTAACAGTCTCGTCCACTCTCCTCGTTCGCTTAACTGCCACCTTTCTTGCCACTTCTCGAGGAGTTCTTGTCTGGCCAAACGTTTACTTTGTTTGTCGCCCTCTGAGTCATACACTCTTTTCCTCTCGTTTGCGATCAGGTCTATTGGGGGGATACCTGAAATAACCTGCGCGGCCACTCCTGAAACTGTTCTGTAAGTTCTGCTTACACGTAGTGCCATTTTTCGGTGGTTAATTTCTTTTTTTAGTTCAGAGGCCCATATAGGGGCACCGTACAGCATGGTAGCCTGCACTACAGAGCTGAGAATTCTGCGCGAACTACTCTTTGGCCCCCCCCAGATTTGGCATGAGTTGTTGTATCCCTGCCAGTGTTCTTAAACCCCTTGCTGCTGCTTCGGTTATATGTGCAGCGAACGAAAGCCTTTTGTCGATGGTTATTCCAAGGTACTTTATGGTCTCTTTTGGTCTTATTATTGCCTCTTCCACTTTAAATAATATGGGGCTAAGTTGTCTCAGTCCCGTGAGGAGGACAGCTTCAGTTTTTTCTGGTGCTAGACTCAGGTTTTTTTCTTTCAACCACGCACTGATTAGGGATGTTACATGGTTTGCTTTTTGCATCAGCTCTTGTTCTGTCCTGGCTCTGGCGACCAGTGCTATATCATCTGCAAAGCTGATTATAGTAGCCCCCACTGGAAGCCTCATTGTCAGAATTCCGTCGTATAGTATGTTCCACAAAGTGGGTCCCAATATCGAACCCTGTGGAACACCACTACTAATTTTTTTCTCTTCAGTCCGTCGATCTCCTTGCAGTATGATGCTTCTCCCACTGAGGTAGCTTCGCAGCATCCGTAATAGATAAGGGGATATGCCTCTAGTTGTTAAACAGTCCATAATATGCTTCCACGATGCACTGTTAAACGCATTTCTAACATCACATCACACATTTGCTTGGTTCTCTGGGACCCACTGTTGGCCTGTTCTGCGATTTCCAGTACAGCTTTTAGGGCCGTGATGGTAGATCGTCCTTCCCTGAACCCATACTGCTGCTTTGACAATCCGACTCCTGTCTTGAGCTCTTCCTTCAATCTCGTAAGTAAAAGTTGTTCTAACAGTTTCCCACATACGTCGAGTAAGCAAATAGGCCTGTAGGATGTGGGATCATCTATTGGTTTATCCCCCTTCCTGATGAGGGCGAGCTTCGCACGCTTCCATCTAGTTGGAAAGTTTCCGGCGGTTAGTAAGTTATTCATGACTTTCAGGACGAAGTCGGATTGATGTGCAGATGTTATCTTCACTACCTCAGGTGGTATACCGTCGGGACCTGGTGTTCTGCCGTTTCTAATGCGCTTGCTCGCAATAGCAAGTTCCTCTTTCGTGAAGTGGGGCGTATTTACGACTTCTGGTTGTAGCCAGTCAAAGGGAGCATGCTCTGGGAATAATACGTCCGCGACTTGACGCGCTCTTTCCAACGACATTGGAAGATTTTGAGGACGAATCCTTAAGTTCCTTCTTATTATTTGGAACGCGTCTCCCCATGTGTCCTTGTCCAGATCCATGCACAGTTTCTTCCAGTGGCTTTGTTTGGAGTTGTATATTAGCTGGCGTAATTCCTTTTTTAAGCGTTTATATTCGTGTTTAAACAATTTAGTATTTTCTTCGTTAGTTTTTTTGGTTCTTTGGCGCTGGTATTTTCTTCTGGCGACTATGCATTTAAATCTAGTGTCAGCAATTTCATTGGTCCACCAGTATACGGGCCTCTGGGGTTTTTTGTTTCCAAGCTTTCGCAAAGTGACGTCACATGCTGTGCTCATCACGCGAGTCAGTGTCTCAGCGTTATCATTAATTTTATTTTGAAACTGCTCTGTCAAGCATTCTCGAATTTTCTCCTCCTGCAGTTGTTGTGAGTTCCAGTCGCTTGTTGGTGACTTTGACATTTTTTGTGGTCTTACATGTTGCCTTATGGTGTACAAGATGTATCGATGGTCACTCAGAGATTCTTTTTCGAGTACCCTCCATCCTAGGAACCTGTCGCTTATGGAGTTGGTAGAAAAGGTAAGATCTATGGTGGAGCCCGAGTTTCCCCTCACAAAAGTGTAGCTATCTCCTTTATTCTGGATGACCAAATCAAGATCCACTGCCCAGTCTGTCACGATGTTTCCCCTTTTGTCCAAGCATGGGGATCCCCAGTAGGGGGATTTTGCGTTAAAGTCACCAGCTACTACTATCCCTCTTTTGCTTTGGAGCTTGATACACTGACTTAGCAGTTCTAATGATTTGGACAGTTGGTCAGTTGTTTTGTTGGGTGAGAAGTAGCAACTGAATATTGTGAGTTGAGCTAACTCTACCCACACGAAACCTTGTCCGAAGCCAGTGTTTACTACTGATGTTGTTCGGTTTTTGATCCAAATCGCTGAGTCCTTTTCTTCGTCTGAGAACCATTTATCACTAGTGGCCAGTTTTTTGTTTGGTTCACAAATTATTGCTATATCCGCGTTCAGTTCTAGAGCCGTGGCAATCAGCAAATCGTGTGCTGCACGGCATCTGGCGGTATTTATTTGTATTATCTTAAGCATTTCTTGCTCTTGTCCTCCTTGCCTCCGCCAGTGCTTTCCTGAAAGCTGGACATGATCCCGTGTCAGCTCGGTGTCCCTTTATGTCACAGATGAGGCAGTATGGCTCTTCCTCACAACCTTTCGCTTTGTGACCTTCTTTGCCACATCTGAAACAAAGTTTTTGTCGGTCTGGGCCTTTACAGTCAGTGGCGTGGTGACCCGTTTGCCAACATCTATAGCATCTCTTAAGCTCAATTCGTTCTCTAATGCGGCAGTATATCCACCCTATTTTGATTGTACCCTTTTCTAGGAGAATACTTGCTAGGTTTTTTGGTAAAACGACAGTAGCCACTTGTCTTTCACCATAAGCAGGTCTAAGATTCTTTATTTTAACTTGTTTGTCCTTTGTCCCTAGGAAACTATTTATAGATTGCTCTATTTTCTCTGCGCTTGTGACGGCGTCAATGTCCTTGATGTGGATTATAGCGTCGGTGTTTTTAGAGCGGACGTCGACTTCTGGCAATGTTTGTGCTATAAGTTCCACCAGGTCGGATGTGTTTCCCCCTTTGGTCTCAAGAAGCAGGTCTCCAGCTTTCGTTTGCCTAATGCCGACGATTTGTGAACCCGAGGTCTCGGGGTTTATTTCCTCTTTTACTTTCTTGAGTAGTTCTGCGTAGGTCTTGCCTCTTTCCTTAATGAACACTGCTCCAGTTGTTTTTTCTTTCTTTTTTCCTTCGTGTCCTTTGTTAAGGGTCCATTCCTTCGGTGCGTCTGCCTTCTCGTTTCGCCCCTTCGGCGAGTACACCCGGATCTCAATTTCTGTGTCAGCAAAAATAAATTCTAGCTGTTTTTTTATCATTGGCCATTCGGTCACAAAAGGTTTGGCAAATGCCAGTTTAGTTCGACCATTTTGTGTCATCAGTTTTTTTAGCTCCTTTATGCAGTTGAAACTTTTTTCAGGACTAAGTGTTTCGTCCTGTTTTTTCCGAGCAACAACATGGTAGATGTACCGGTCAACGTTTTTGATGTCACCCTCCTTTGTTGGGACTCCGATTGAGTGTCTTAGATAGACCACTTTGCCTGGTTCTTTTTCCTGAGATTCCAGTTGTTGTGGCGTAGTGTATGCTTGGCTAAGTGCAAACGGCACTCCTTGCTCGTGGCTAAGGTCATCGGCAACGCACCAGCCCAAGTCCCAGTCCAGCGCTGCTGTCATTGGATTACCTTGTCCTTCGCTAACTCTTCGGTATGCTACCTGTGGCCAATAGTCGTTGCATATGTCTTGGAACTCCGTGTAATTGGATCCCCTTCTCATGGCTTCCTGGAGCTTGTTAAGAAATATTTTTTCTTCTTCTCTCCTTTGATCCAGCGCGGGATCGATTTTTTCTGTTTGGCATCCCTGAGTTACCCTTGGTCGATCTTGGTGGACATATCCAGGAAAAGTTTTTCCTATTGCGGATATGAGGGAGCATAGATCTTCTGCTGACTTTTTAATCTCGTCGTTGGTTTCTGCGTTGGCTACGATGAGCCATTTTAGTTCTTGGGCTCTTGATACTGCCTTCCTGATAACACCTTCTATGTCTTTGTCACACTCTTCTGAGCTCTCAATTACTTGCATCCTTTTCCGTTTCGGGTTTTTTTCGGTTGGGGATGTACCTTCCTGTCCTGGTTTGCCTTTGCTTTCGTCGATGTCGGTAAGACAGGCGAAAGAAGCGGATCTGGTCCGAAGTGGTGTCTTCTGTTGGTCACTGGGCACATCTTTAGGTTTTGGTGGAGTTCTCTTCAGTGCTTCGCGCTTCTGGAAAGGGTTTTCCCCTGCAGTTCTTTTATCGTGGTTTTTTTTGCTACTCATTGTGGTAGATAGACAAGTCTAGACAGACAAGACTAGACAGACAAGACTAGACAGACAAGACTAGACAGACAAGACTAGACAGACCAGACTAGACAGACGTGATTAGACAGACAAGACTAGACAGACAAGACTAGACAGACAAGACTAGACAGACAAGACTAGACAGACAAGACTAGACAGACAAGACTAGACAGACAAGACTAGACAGACAAGACTAGACAGACAAGACTAGACAGACAAGACTAGACAGACAAGACTAGACAGACAAGACTAGACAGACAAGACTAGACAGACAAGACAAGACAGACAAGACTAGACAGACAATACTAGACAGACAAGACTAGACTGACAAGACTAGACAGACAAGACTAGACAGACAAGACTAGACAGACAAGACTAGACAGACAAGACTAGACAGACAAGACTAGACAGACAAGACTAGACAGACAAGACTAGACAGACAAGACTAGACAGACAAGACTAGACAGACAAGACTAGACAGACAAGACTAGACAGACAAGACTAGACAGACAAGACTAGACAGACAAGACTAGACAGACAAGACTAGACAGACAAGACTAGACAGACAAGACTAGACAGACAAGACTAGACAGACAAGACTAGACAGACAAGACTAGACAGACAAGACTAGACAGACAAGACTAGACAGACAAGACTAGACAGACAAGACTAGACAGACAAGACTAGACAGACAAGACTAGACAGACAAGACTAGACAGACAAGACTAGACAGACAAGACTAGACAGACAAGACTAGACAGACAAGACTAGACAGACAAGACTAGACAGACAAGACTAGACAGACAAGACTAGACAGACAAGACTAGACAGACAAGACTAGACAGACAAGACTAGACAGACAAGACTAGACAGACAAGACTAGACAGACAAGACTAGACAGACAAGACTAGACAGACAAGACTAGACAGACAAGACTAGACAGACAAGACTAGACAGACAAGACTAGACAGACAAGACTAGACAGACAAGACTAGACAGACAAGACTAGACAGACAAGACTAGACAGACAAGACTAGACAGACAAGACTAGACAGACAAGACTAGACAGACAAGACTAGACAGACAAGACTAGACAGACAAGACTAGACAGACAAGACTAGACAGACAAGACTAGACAGACAAGACTAGACAGACAAGACTAGACAGACAAGACTAGACAGACAAGACTAGACAGACAAGACTAGACAGACAAGACTAGACAGACAAGACTAGACAGACAAGACTAGACAGACAAGACTAGACAGACAAGACTAGACAGACAAGACTAGACAGACAAGACTAGACAGACAAGACTAGACAGACAAGACTAGACAGACAAGACTAGACAGACAAGACTAGACAGACAAGACTAGACAGACAAGACTAGACAGACAAGACTAGACAGACAAGACTAGACAGACAAGACTAGACAGACAAGACTAGACAGACAAGACTAGACAGACAAGACTAGACAGACAAGACTAGACAGACAAGACTAGACAGACAAGACTAGACAGACAAGACTAGACAGACAAGACTAGACAGACAAGACTAGACAGACAAGACTAGACAGACAAGACTAGACAGACAAGACTAGACAGACAAGACTAGACAGACAAGACTAGACAGACAAGACTAGACAGACAAGACTAGACAGACAAGACTAGACAGACAAGACTAGACAGACAAGACTAGACAGACAAGACTAGACAGACAAGACTAGACAGACAAGACTAGACAGACAAGACTAGACAGACAAGACTAGACAGACAAGACTAGACAGACAAGACTAGACAGACAAGACTAGACAGACAAGACTAGACAGACAAGACTAGACAGACAAGACTAGACAGACAAGACTAGACAGACAAGACTAGACAGACAAGACTAGACAGACAAGACTAGACAGACAAGACTAGACAGACAAGACTAGACAGACAAGACTAGACAGACAAGACTAGACAGACAAGACTAGACAGACAAGACTAGACAGACAAGACTAGACAGACAAGACTAGACAGACAAGACTAGACAGACAAGACTAGACAGACAAGACTAGACAGACAAGACTAGACAGACAAGACTAGACAGACAAGACTAGACAGACAAGACTAGACAGACAAGACTAGACAGACAAGACTAGACAGACAAGACTAGACAGACAAGACTAGACAGACAAGACTAGACAGACAAGACTAGACAGACAAGACTAGACAGACAAGACTAGACAGACAAGACTAGACAGACAAGACTAGACAGACAAGACTAGACAGACAAGACTAGACAGACAAGACTAGACAGACAAGACTAGACAGACAAGACTAGACAGACAAGACTAGACAGACAAGACTAGACAGACAAGACTAGACAGACAAGACTAGACAGACAAGACTAGACAGACAAGACTAGACAGACAAGACTAGACAGACAAGACTAGACAGACAAGACTAGACAGACAAGACTAGACAGACAAGACTAGACAGACAAGACTAGACAGACAAGACTAGACAGACAAGACTAGACAGACAAGACTAGACAGACAAGACTAGACAGACAAGACTAGACAGACAAGACTAGACAGACAAGACTAGACAGACAAGACTAGACAGACAAGACTAGACAGACAAGACTAGACAGACAAGACTAGACAGACAAGACTAGACAGACAAGACTAGACAGACAAGACTAGACAGACAAGACTAGACAGACAAGACTAGACAGACAAGACTAGACAGACAAGACTAGACAGACAAGACTAGACAGACAAGACTAGACAGACAAGACTAGACAGACAAGACTAGACAGACAAGACTAGACAGACAAGACTAGACAGACAAGACTAGACAGACAAGACTAGACAGACAAGACTAGACAGACAAGACTAGACAGACAAGACTAGACAGACAAGACTAGACAGACAAGACTAGACAGACAAGACTAGACAGACAAGACTAGACAGACAAGACTAGACAGACAAGACTAGACAGACAAGACTAGACAGACAAGACTAGACAGACAAGACTAGACAGACAAGACTAGACAGACAAGACTAGACAGACAAGACTAGACAGACAAGACTAGACAGACAAGACTAGACAGACAAGACTAGACAGACAAGACTAGACAGACAAGACTAGACAGACAAGACTAGACAGACAAGACTAGACAGACAAGACTAGACAGACAAGACTAGACAGACAAGACTAGACAGACAAGACTAGACAGACAAGACTAGACAGACAAGACTAGACAGACAAGACTAGACAGACAAGACTAGACAGACAAGACTAGACAGACAAGACTAGACAGACAAGACTAGACAGACAAGACTAGACAGACAAGACTAGACAGACAAGACTAGACAGACAAGACTAGACAGACAAGACTAGACAGACAAGACTAGACAGACAAGACTAGACAGACAAGACTAGACAGACAAGACTAGACAGACAAGACTAGACAGACAAGACTAGACAGACAAGACTAGACAGACAAGACTAGACAGACAAGACTAGACAGACAAGACTAGACAGACAAGACTAGACAGACAAGACTAGACAGACAAGACTAGACAGACAAGACTAGACAGACAAGACTAGACAGACAAGACTAGACAGACAAGACTAGACAGACAAGACTAGACAGACAAGACTAGACAGACAAGCTAGACAGACAAGACTAGACAGACAAGACTAGACAGACAAGACTAGACAGACAAGACTAGACAGACAAGACTAGACAGACAAGACTAGACAGACAAGACTAGACAGACAAGACTAGACAGACAAGACTAGACAGACAAGACTAGACAGACAAGACTAGACAGACAAGACTAGACAGACAAGTCTAGACAGACAAGACTAGACAGACAAGACTAGGCTGACAAGACTAGACATACAAGACTAGACAGACAAGACTAGACAGACAAGACTAGACAGACAAGACTAGACAGACAAGACTAGACAGACAAGACTAGACAGACAAGACTAGACAGACAAGACTAGACAGACAAGACTAGACAGACAAGACTAGACAGACAAGACTAGACAGACAAGACTAGACAGACAAGACTAGACAGACAAGACTAGACAGACAAGACTAGACAGACAAGACTAGACAGACAAGACTAGACAGACAAGACTAGACAGACAAGACTAGACAGACAAGACTAGACAGATAAGACCGTTACTTTTCAATATTTTTATTAACGATTTAGGATCATCTCTATTTGCTCTTCATTTATTCTTTGCGGACGACCTAAAAATATTTATGAATATTAGACATCCTGGTGATTGTCATCTTCTTCAAGAGAACCTGAATATCTTACAGAGGTGGTGCGACGGCAATTGGTTGGATATCAACCTAGGTAAATGCAAGGTACTCACCTATACCCGGCTACAGCACCCTATCGAGTTCAGCTACAGTTTGGGCAATGTTTGCCTTGAACGTTGTGAATCAGTTAAGGACCTAGGCATTTTGATGGATTCTCGCCTTACCTTTGATCATCATATTAAGTCGTCAATATCCAAGGCTTCGAGGGCACTTGGTTTCATTATTCGAAATAGTCGTGGTTTCTCTAACACCTTGGCGATTTCTGTTCTTTATAACAGCTTCGTCAGAACCATACTTGAGTATGGCTCCATTATCTGAAACCCGTATACGATCAAGAATATTCATGCTTTGGAGATCATACAGAGGAAATTCTTAAAATTCCTCTGGTATTAAACTGTTGGCTGCTCTCCACCTCTACACATTGAGCACCCCTTGTTGCTGCAGGAGTTTGGGTGTCTGTCACTTAAATCCCGGCGTACATTGGCTGGTCTAGTTTTTTTATTTAAGGCCGCAAATAGTGTCATTGACTCGCCCTCTATTATTAAACTACTCAATTTTCAGGTCCCCAGAATCGCTAGCCGTCAAACTGCTACATTTTATAACCAATTAACTAAGGGTCCTTTTAGGTTGGTATCACCCCTTAATGATATGTGTGCTTCCTACAACGCAATTTGCTCGGAGTGTGACATTTTTGTTAAGTTTCAAACTTTCAGATCCATGGCACTTAAATGCTTAGCGGACTAACCTTCATCATATATGCTTTTCTATTATTTCCATTTTCATTTTTGTAATTTAAAACTCATCTTTTTGTATGTTTCTAATGTATTGTATTTTTATTTATTTTTTTTTGTTATCAATGTATTATATTATGTCATTGACTGATTTAGTTTGTATATCATTGACTACCACTGTTTATGCCTACAATTTGTATTTATATGTAATTATTTGCTATATTATTTTTGTATTGTTGCTCTTTAATTTGGTCTTGTATGTACTGGTTGAGCAATAAACGATTAAATTAAAAAAAAAAGACTAGACAGACAAGACTAGACAGACAAGACTAGACAGACAAGACTAGACAGACAAGACTAGACAGACAAGACTAGACAGACAAGACTAGACAGACAAGACTAGACAGACAAGACTAGACAGACAAGACTAGACAGACAAGACTAGACAGACAAGACTAGACAGACAAGACTAGACAGACTAGACAGACAAGACTAGACAGACAAGACTAGACAGACAAGACTAGACAGACAAGACTAGACAGACAAGACTAGACAGACAAGACTAGACAGACAAGACTAGACAGACAAGACTAGACAGACAAGACTAGACAGACAAGACTAGACAGACAAGACTAGACAGACAAGACTAGACAGACAAGACTAGACAGACAAGACTAGACAGACCAGACTAGACAGACAAGACTAGACAGACAAGACTAGACAGACAAGACTAGACAGACAAGACTAGACAGACAAGACTAGACAGACAAGACTAGACAGACAAGACTAGACAGACAAGACTAGACAGACAAGACTAGACAGACAAGACTAGACAGACAAGACTAGACAGACAAGACTAGACAGACAAGACTAGACAGACAAGACTAGACAGACAAGACTACACAGACAAGACTAGACAGACAAGACTATACAGACAAGACTAGACAGACAAGACTAGACAGACAAGACTAGACAGACTAGACAGACAAGACTAGACAGACAAGACTAGACAGGACAAGACTAGACAGACAAGACTAGACAGACAAGACTAGACAGACAAGACTAGACAGACAAGACTAGACAGACAAGACTAGACAGACAAGACTAGACAGACAAGACTAGACAGACAAGACTAGACAGACAAGACTAGACAGACAAGACTAGACAGACAAGACTAGACAGACAAGACTAGACAGACAAGACTAGACAGACAAGACTAGACAGACAAGACTAGACAGACAAGACTAGACAGACAAGACTAGACAGACAAGACTACACAGACAAGACTAGACAGACAAGACTAGACAGACAAGACTAGACAGACAAGACTAGAAAGACAAGACTAGACAGACAAGACTAGACAGACAAGACTAGACAGACAAGACTAGACAGACAAGACTAGACAGACAAGACTAGACAGACAAGACTAGACAGACAAGACTAGACAGACAATACTAGACAGACAAGACTAGACAGACAAGACTAGACAGACAAGACTAGACAGACAAGACTAGACAGACAAGACTAGACAGACAAGACTAGACAGACAAGACTAGACAGACAAGACTAGACAGACAAGACTAGACAGACAAGACTAGACAGACAAGACTAGACAGACAAGACTAGACAGACAAGACTAGACAGACAAGACTAGACAGACAAGACTAGACAGACAAGACTAGACAGACAAGACTAGACAGACAAGACTAGACAGACTAGACAGACAAGACTAGACAGACAAGACTAGACAGACAAGACTAGACAGACAAGACTAGACAGACAAGACTAGACAGACAAGACTAGACAGACAAGACTAGACAGACAAGACTAGACAGACAAGACTAGACAGACAAGACTAGACAGACAAGACTACACAGACAAGACTAGACAGACAAGACTAGACAGACAAGACTAGACAGACAAGACTAGACAGACAAGACTAGAAAGACAAGACTAGACAGACAAGACTAGACAGACAAGACTAGACAGACAAGACTAGACAGACAAGACTAGACAGACAAGACTAGACAGACAAGACTAGACAGACAAGACTAGACAGACAATACTAGACAGACAAGACTAGACAGACAAGACTAGACAGACAAGACTAGACAGACAAGACTAGACAGACAAGACTAGACAGACAAGACTAGACAGACAAGACTAGACAGACAAGACTAGACAGACAAGACTAGACAGACAAGACTAGACAGACAAGACTAGACAGACAAGACTAGACAGACAAGACTAGACAGACAAGACTAGACAGACAAGACTAGACAGACAAGACTAGACAGACAAGACTAGACAGACAAGACTAGACAGACAAGACTAGACAGACAAGACTAGACAGACTAGACAGACAAGACTAGACAGACAAGACTAGACAGACAAGACTAGACAGACAAGACTAGACAGACAAGACTAGACAGACAAGACTAGACAGACAAGACTAGACAGACAAGACTAGACAGACAAGACTAGACAGACAAGACTAGACAGACAAGACTAGACAGACAAGACTAGACAGACAAGACTAGACAGACAAGACTAGACAGACAAGACTAGACAGACAAGACTAGACAGACAAGACTAGACAGACAAGACTAGACAGACAAGACTAGACAGACAAGACTAGACAGACAAGACTAGACAGACAAGACTAGACAGACAAGACTAGACAGACAAGACTAGACAGACAAGACTAGACAGACAAGACTAGACAGACAAGACTAGACAGACAAGACTAGACAGACAAGACTAGACAGACAAGACTAGACAGACAAGACTAGACAGACAAGACTAGACAGACAAGACTAGACAGACAAGACTAGACAGACAAGACTAGACAGACAAGACTAGACAGACAAGACTAGACAGACAAGACTAGACAGACAAGACTAGACAGACAAGACTAGACAGACAAGACTAGACAGACAAGACTAGACAGACAAGACTAGACAGACAAGACTAGACAGACAAGACTAGACAGACAAGACTAGACAGACAAGACTAGACAGACAAGACTAGACAGACAAGACTAGACAGACAAGACTAGACAGACAAGACTAGACAGACAAGACTAGACAGACAAGACTAGACGACTAGACAGACAAGACTAGACAGACAAGACTAGACAGACAAGACTAGACAGACAAGACTAGACAGACAAGACTAGACAGACAAGACTAGACAGACAAGACTAGACAGACAAGACTAGACAGACAAGACTAGACAGACAAGACTAGACAGACAAGACTAGACAGACAAGACTAGACAGACAAGACTAGACAGACAAGACTAGACAGACAAGACTAGACAGACAAGACTAGACAGACAAGACTAGACAGACAAGACTAGACAGACAAGACTAGACAGACAAGACTAGACAGACAAGACTAGACAGACAAGACTAGACAGACAAGACTAGACAGACAAGACTAGACAGACAAGACTAGACAGACAAGACTAGACAGACAAGACTAGACAGACAAGACTAGACAGACAAGACTAGACAGACAAGACTAGACAGACAAGACTAGACAGACAAGACTAGACAGACAAGACTAGACAGACAAGACTAGACAGACAAGACTAGACAGACAAGACTAGACAGACAAGACTAGACAGACAAGACTAGACAGACAAGACTAGACAGACAAGACTAGACAGACAAGACTAGACAGACAAGACTAGACAGACAAGACTAGACAGACAAGACTAGACAGACAAGACTAGACAGACAAGACTAGACAGACAAGACTAGACAGACAAGACTAGACAGACAAGACTAGACAGACAAGACTAGACAGACAAGACTAGACAGACAAGACTAGACAGACAAGACTAGACAGACAAGACTAGACAGACAAGACTAGACAGACAAGACTAGACAGACAAGACTAGACAGACAAGACTAGACAGACAAGACTAGACAGACAAGACTAGACGGACAAGACTAGACAGACAAGACTAGACAGACAAGACTAGACAGACAAGACTAGACAGACAAGACTAGATAGACAAGACTAGACAGACAAGACTAGACAGACAAGACTAGACAGACAAGACTAGACAGACAAGACTAAACAGACAAGACTAGACAGACAAGACTAGACAGACAAGACTAGACAGACAAGACTAGACAGACAAGACTAGACAGACAAGACTAGACAGACAAGACTAGACAGACAAGACTAGACAGGCAAGACTAGACAGACAAGACTAGACAGACAAGACTAGACAGACAAAACTAGACAGGCAAAACTAGACAGACAAGACTAGACAGACAAGACTAGACAGACAAGACTAGACAGACAAGACTAGACAGACAAGACTCGACAGACAAGACTAGACGGACAAGACTAGACGGACAAGACTAGACGGACAAAGCTAGACAGACAAGACTAGACAGACAAGACTAGTCAGACAAGACTAGACAGACAAGACTAGACAGACAAGACTAGACAGACAAGACTAGACAGACGAGACTAGACAGACAGGACTAGACAGACAAGACTAGACAGACAAGACTAGACAGACAAGACTAGACAGACAAGACTAGACAGACAAGACTAGGCAGACAAGAGTAGACAGACAAGACTAGACAGACAAGACTAGACAGACAAGACTAGACAGACAAGACTAGACAAACAAGACTAGACAGACAAGACTAGACAGACAAGACTAGACAGACAAGACTAGACAGCCAAGACTAGACAGACAAGACTAGACAGACAAGACTAGACAGACAAGACTAGACAGACAAGACAAGACAAGACAAGAAGTTAGTGATCTTATTAAATCATACCTCTACAACAGAAGACAGCTAACCCAAATAAACACAATAGAAGGTCAAAGGAAATCAAGCACCAGAGTGGTAAACATTGGTATACCACAGGGCAGTGTCTTAGGGCCGATACTGTTCACCCTCTATATCAACGACCTTCCACAAGTAATAAATAGAACACAACATCAGATAATAAACTTCGCAGACGATACAACTATATTAACGATAAATAAAAACATAGAAGACGTAACGACAAATTTACTTACGACAATGAACAATTTAGTGAACCGGTTTACAGAAAATAGGATGGTATTAAACAAAGAAAAGACAAAACTAATTATACTCAAAACAAAACGAAACACAAGAAGAGACCCAGAAGATGTTACAATAACCAACGAAAAGATAGAGTACCAACAGTATATCCGACTGTTAGGATTGACAATTGACAGAAATCTGGACTGGACGCAGCATACAAACGAGTTAGCAAAAAAAATAAACAACAGTATATGACCTAAGAATACTCAAAAAATATATATCTACAGAGGTACTCAAGACAGTGTATTTCAGCAACTTTCATAGCCACTTAAAATTCTGTATAATGTTTTGGGGTGGAGGAAATAGCAGCAATACAGTCTTCAAAATCCAAAAACAAGCTGTAAGAATCTTAAAAGGCCTAGCTTACAAACAGTATTGCACAGGAGAATTCAAAACGGCACACATTCTAACCACTACTGGAACTTATATATATATATATATATATATATATATATATATATATATATATATATATATATATATATATATATATATATATATATATATATATATATATATATATATATATATATATATTATATATATATATATATATATATATATATATATATATATATATATATATATATATCTATATATATATATATATATATATATATATATAGAGTAAATTTTATAAAAATTACTACGCAACCGGTAGAATTCGGGTAATACGATTAACAGAAAAAACTCAAATTCTTCTTAAGTCGACGTTTCGATTTATTGATTAAATCTTTTTCAAGACCTACAAAAATATTACAGAAAATTACAAAAAACAAAGTAACAGATGTTATTGATTACTTACAAAGAAGGTAATGAACAATTAATTAAGACGTGTAACATCCTATAACTTGACCAACAATGTGGGTTACATAATCGTTGAGGTTCGAGCCATGGTGAATTTTAATTTCGGTGTTTGAAATTTAATATTTAGTTTACAAAATGTCGGACACCAACCCGATCGGCACAGCACGAGGAAACCAACAAAACCTTTTCGTTCTCTTCAAATAAATTAAAGTTGAAAAAAAAAAAAAAAAAAATTTGCGCATTGGGAAAGATCGTGACATTAGAAGGACACAGGAGTCACAAGCACACAGGAAAAAGAATATTTAACTAATGTTTGAAGACATACAGTTCGAAATTTTTTTTTTTTTTTTTTTTTGTTTGAAACCGCCACTACGTCGCAGTTTCCCAGACAATCTGGACGATCCCTAGATCTTCTTAGAAAAACAGGAGCTCAACGACCCCCCTTTTAAGGAAATTGTATAACAGTAGAACCACTAGAGACCACGAAACCGCAGCACAAATAGAAAATAAATAGCAAAACAGAAACCACCCATCAAGTTAACTGTGTCTAGACGTCGCCCAAGTCATGAGCCAAACATACATATTGCTCAACCCGTCCATGTCCTTCCTTGAGTTCATGGCTGCACCGGCGTTATGAATGAAACACATTTCCAAGAAAAGTCTCTTAGATAAGCTTGGCTCCCTTGCAAGAACTTTCAGGTCATCATAATTGACCCTATGGTCCTTGTCATTGCAATGTGTTGCTAAGGCGCAAGAGTGGGGTTTTAGTCTGCAATCACTTCTGTGATTGGCTAGTCTGGATGACAATCTTTGGCCGGTCTGACCAACGTACACAAGCTCACACTCGGCACACGGAATGCGATAGATTACATTTGATTGCATTAACGTGGGGGTTGAATCTTTAAGGCGACTGAAAGATCTGCTGATGGTGTTATAACATTTATCCGCTATAATAGCTGGGCTCTTGTTCTTGAAAATTGATTTTATTCTGGGGGACAGTGATTCTACAAAATGTAAGCTCTTGAATATTTTCGTGTTGTCCTCTGCGACCACCTCAGCGACATGTTGTCTTGTAGGATTGGAGAACAACAACTTCCTAAGTACTGTTGTGGGATAGTTGTTCTTCTTTAGGATATTAAACAATCTCACTAAACTATCATTACGAAGATCTGGATGTACAATCTTGAATATCCTCGTCTTAAGACCCAAAACTACATTCAGCCTGTGCTGAAAAGGAGCACAGGAAAAATAATTCAGGTATCTGCCCGAACTGGTAGGTTTCTGGTACCAATCTAAATTAATGCGGTTGTCATTTGTCCTGATAATCAGGGTGTCTAAAAAGGGTAGAGTGTTATTATTTTCAGATTCAATTGTGAAGGTAAGACGTTCGTTATATGAGTTGAAGGCTCTTAGGACCTCAGCTTTGGACCCTTGCGGGATGGCACAGACAATATCATCCACATATTGCCACAAAAAATGGGATTTCGAAATTAAGTTTGTCCAAAGAAACCTTAATTAAAGTGTTCATAACAATCTCCGCTGCCACCGGAGATAAGCGCGATCCCATGGGGGTTCCGAAAATCTGAAGGAAAAACTTATTTTCAAACGAAAAATACGTCGTATCAAAAATGAATCCAATAAGTTCCAAAAAAACCTTGCGGGGTATTTTGCAAGATGGGCGAATCAACTCCCAATTTGATTTGATAATATCCAAAAATAACTTTGACGGTATAGTGGTGAAAAGCGATGACACGTCTAGAGACACCAATTCATGACCATCGGGTACTTGGTAATTATTTAAGGCAGTGGCAAATTCAAAAGAGTCTTTAATTCTGAACACGTTGTAGTCAGCGAAGGACGTGTAAAGAATATTCGAAATGAACCTAGCCAACTTTTCGGAGTGAGATTGAACTGAAGAAACAATGGGCCTTAATGGAAAATTTTCTTTATGGATCTTAGGTAAGCCGTAGATTTTAGGGGGCATAGCATTGTGTACAATTAAGGTTTTGTACGTAGTTTGGTCTATGTAACCTTTGCTTTTAAGTTTCTTAACCAATTCATTGTTTCTTCGTTCAAACTCACAGGTGGGGTCTCTATCTAAGGGAGTATAAGTGGCTGCATCTGACAGAAGGTCGACAATCCTGGATCGGTAATCCTCTTTCTTCAAAATGACAGTTGCATTGCCTTTATCGGCTTTGAGAACCAGTAGTTCTGGATGTGTTTTAAGGAACCGATCACATGACCGTCGAGGGTCTGGCAGTGCCGCCCTAAAGTTCTCCAGTTTATTAATATGATTCGAAACCACATAAGTAGCTTCAGCTCTACACAAATCTTTTTTGGAAGTGGGTACCTCTTCAAGCAAGTTTTCAATGTCAGCCAAGATGTCGTATAAGGGGATATTTTTAGGGTTATATGGCAAATTGAACTTAGGGCCTAGCGCCAGAAAATTTTTGACTTCTTTGGGGATCGTGACATCGGAAAGGTTTTTTATCCACTTCTCTGGAGGGTCGTTTTTACCAATTAGAGACTTTCTAATTAAATTATCAAGTTTCATTATGTTTTTTTGCTTAGTTTTGTTGAAAATAAAATTGTACCGGTTAATTTGCCTATTGTTGAAATCTTGAAAAACACTACGGGGAAGTGTCGCCCTAGCGTTACGTATACAATTATGAAGTTGAAAATTTAAAGATCTAATAATTGAATTGGTGTGATTGATTTCGAAATTATATATTTCGAAATTATATATTTCATATATATATATATATATATATATGAAATCTTAAAATTTACATTTAAATATCGAAACTTTTTTCTTTGTCACACAAAGAGCGATAATGACAAAATCACAAGAAATCAACTCAACTATATATTGCCAAGACACAAGCTAACACTCACCGAAACAGGTCCACCTTACATAAACCTCAAATTAATTAACACACTCCCCAATACATTAAAAGTCATAACAAATTTTAATAAATTTAAGAAAGAAATATGGAAACTATTATTAGATATAGAACCATATAATGTTACTGAATATTATTTGAAAGTATAAATATTGAATATTATAATTTATGGACACATTTCACTTAGCCTTAAGAAAATATATGTATTCATTAGAATAAGCTTATATTAGGTAAACTTAGATAGTGAAATAAATTATTTTGATTTGATTTGATTTGACTAGACAGACAAGACTAGACAGACAAGAGTAGACAGACAAGAGTAGACAGACAAGAGTAGACAAACAAGAGTAGACAGACAAGAGTAGACAGACAAAAGTAGACAGACAAGAGTAGACAGACAAGAGTAGACAGACAAGACTAGACGGACAAGACTAGACAGACAAGACTAGACAGACAAGACTAGACAGACAAGACTAGACAGACAAGACTAGACAGACAAGACTTGACAGACAAGACTAGACAGACAAGACTAGACAGACAAGACTAGACAGACAAGACTAGACAGACAAGATAGACAAGACAGACAAGGCAGACAAGACAGACAAGACAGACAAGACAGACAAGACAGACAAGACAGACAAGACAGACAAGACAGACAAGACAGACAAGACAGACAAGACAGACAAGACAGACAAGACAGACAAGACAGACAAGACAGACAAGACAGACAAGACAGACAAGACAGACAAGACAGACAAGACAGACAAGACAGACAAGACAGACAAGACAGACAAGACAGACAAGACAGACAAGACAGACAAGACAGACAAGACAGACAAGACAGACAAGACAGACAAGACAGACAAGACAGACAAGACAGACAAGACAGACAAGACAGACAAGACAGACAAGACAGACAAGACAGACAAGACAGACAAGACAGACAAGACAGACAAGACAGACAAGACAGACAAGACAGACAAGACAGACAAGACAGACAAGACAGACAAGACAGACAAGACAGACAAGACAGACAAGACAGACAAGACAGACAAGACAGACAAGACAGACAAGACAGACAAGACAGACAAGACAGACAAGACAGACAAGACAGACAAGACAGACAAGACAGACAAGACAGACAAGACAGACAAGACAGACAAGACAGACAAGACAGACAAGACAGACAAGACAGACAAGACAGACAAGACAGACAAGACAGACAAGACAGACAAGACAGACAAGACAGACAAGACAGACAAGACAGACAAGACAGACAAGACAGACAAGACAGACAAGACAGACAAGACAGACAAGACAGACAAGACAGACAAGACAGACAAGACAGACAAGACAGACAAGACAGACAAGACAGACAAGACAGACAAGACAGACAAGACAGACAAGACAGACAAGACAGACAAGACAGACAAGACAGACAAGACAGACAAGACAGACAAGACAGACAAGACAGACAAGACAGACAAGACAGACAAGACAGACAAGACAGACAAGACAGACAAGACAGACAAGACAGACAAGACAGACAAGACAGACAAGACAGACAAGACAGACAAGACAGACAAGACAGACAAGACAGACAAGACAGACAAGACAGACAAGACAGACAAGACAGACAAGACAGACAAGACAGACAAGACAGACAAGACAGACAAGACAGACAAGACAGACAAGACAGACAAGACAGACAAGACAGACAAGACAGACAAGACAGACAAGACAGACAAGACAGACAAGACAGACAAGACAGACAAGACAGACAAGACAGACAAGACAGACAAGACAGACAAGACAGACAAGACAGACAAGACAGACAAGACAGACAAGACAGACAAGACAGACAAGACAGACAAGACAGACAAGACAGACAAGACAGACAAGACAGACAAGACAGACAAGACAGACAAGACAGACAAGACAGACAAGACAGACAAGACAGACAAGACAGACAAGACAGACAAGACAGACAAGACAGACAAGACAGACAAGACAGACAAGACAGACAAGACAGACAAGACAGACAAGACAGACAAGACAGACAAGACAGACAAGACAGACAAGACAGACAAGACAGACAAGACAGACAAGACAGACAAGACAGACAAGACAGACAAGACAGACAAGACAGACAAGACAGACAAGACAGACAAGACAGACAAGACAGACAAGACAGACAAGACAGACAAGACAGACAAGACAGACAAGACAGACAAGACAGACAAGACAGACAAGACAGACAAGACAGACAAGACAGACAAGACAGACAAGACAGACAAGACAGACAAGACAGACAAGACAGACAAGACAGACAAGACAGACAAGACAGACAAGACAGACAAGACAGACAAGACAGACAAGACAGACAAGACAGACAAGACAGACAAGACAGACAAGACAGACAAGACAGACAAGACAGACAAGACAGACAAGACAGACAAGACAGACAAGACAGACAAGACAGACAAGACAGACAAGACAGACAAGACAGACAAGACAGACAAGACAGACAAGACAGACAAGACAGACAAGACAGACAAGACAGACAAGACAGACAAGACAGACAAGACAGACAAGACAGACAAGACAGACAAGACAGACAAGACAGACAAGACAGACAAGACAGACAAGACAGACAAGACAGACAAGACAGACAAGACAGACAAGACAGACAAGACAGACAAGACAGACAAGACAGACAAGACAGACAAGACAGACAAGACAGACAAGACAGACAAGACAGACAAGACAGACAAGACAGACAAGACAGACAAGACAGACAAGACAGACAAGACAGACAAGACAGACAAGACAGACAAGACAGACAAGACAGACAAGACAGACAAGACAGACAAGACAGACAAGACAGACAAGACAGACAAGACAGACAAGACAGACAAGACAGACAAGACAGACAAGACAGACAAGACAGACAAGACAGACAAGACAGACAAGACAGACAAGACAGACAAGACAGACAAGACAGACAAGACAGACAAGACAGACAAGACAGACAAGACAGACAAGACAGACAAGACAGACAAGACAGACAAGACAGACAAGACAGACAAGACAGACAAGACAGACAAGACAGACAAGACAGACAAGACAGACAAGACAGACAAGACAGACAAGACAGACAAGACAGACAAGACAGACAAGACAGACAAGACAGACAAGACAGACAAGACAGACAAGACAGACAAGACAGACAAGACAGACAAGACAGACAAGACAGACAAGACAGACAAGACAGACAAGACAGACAAGACAGACAAGACAGACAAGTCAGACAAGACAGACAAGACAGACAAGACAGACAAGACAGACAAGACAGACAAGACAGACAAGACAGACAAGACAGACAAGACAGACAAGACAGACAAGACAGACAAGACAGACAAGACAGACAAGACAGACAAGACAGACAAGACAGACAAGACAGACAAGACAGACAAGACAGACAAGACAGACAAGACAGACAAGACAGACAAGACAGACAAGACAGACAAGACAGACAAGACAGACAAGACAGACAAGACAGACAAGACAGACAAGACAGACAAGACAGACAAGACAGACAAGACAGACAAGACAGACAAGACAGACAAGACAGACAAGACAGACAAGACAGACAAGACAGACAAGACAGACAAGACAGACAAGACAGACAAGACAGACAAGACAGACAAGACAGACAAGACAGACAAGACAGACAAGACAGACAAGACAGACAAGACAGACAAGACAGACAAGACAGACAAGACAGACAAGACAGACAAGACAGACAAGACAGACAAGACAGACAAGACAGACAAGACAGACAAGACAGACAAGACAGACAAGACAGACAAGACAGACAAGACAGACAAGACAGACAAGACAGACAAGACAGACAAGACAGACAAGACAGACAAGACAGACAAGACAGACAAGACAGACAAGACAGACAAGACAGACAAGACAGACAAGACAGACAAGACAGACAAGACAGACAAGACAGACAAGACAGACAAGACAGACAAGACAGACAAGACAGACAAGACAGACAAGACAGACAAGACAGACAAGACAGACAAGACAGACAAGACAGACAAGACAGACAAGACAGACAAGACAGACAAGACAGACAAGACAGACAAGACAGACAAGACAGACAAGACAGACAAGACAGACAAGACAGACAAGACAGACAAGACAGACAAGACAGACAAGACAGACAAGACAGACAAGACAGACAAGACAGACAAGACAGACAAGACAGACAAGACAGACAAGACAGACAAGACAGACAAGACAGACAAGACAGACAAGACAGACAAGACAGACAAGACAGACAAGACAGACAAGACAGACAAGACAGACAAGACAGACAAGACAGACAAGACAGACAAGACAGACAAGACAGACAAGACAGACAAGACAGACAAGACAGACAAGACAGACAAGACAGACAAGACAGACAAGACAGACAAGACAGACAAGACAGACAAGACAGACAAGACAGACAAGACAGACAAGACAGACAAGACAGACAAGACAGACAAGACAGACAAGACAGACAAGACAGACAAGACAGACAAGACAGACAAGACAGACAAGACAGACAAGACAGACAAGACAGACAAGACAGACAAGACAGACAAGACAGACAAGACAGACAAGACAGACAAGACAGACAAGACAGACAAGACAGACAAGACAGACAAGACAGACAAGACAGACAAGACAGACAAGACAGACAAGACAGACAAGACAGACAAGACAGACAAGACAGACAAGACAGACAAGACAGACAAGACAGACAAGACAGACAAGACAGACAAGACAGACAAGACAGACAAGACAGACAAGACAGACAAGACAGACAAGACAGACAAGACAGACAAGACAGACAAGACAGACAAGACAGACAAGACAGACAAGACAGACAAGACAGACAAGACAGACAAGACAGACAAGACAGACAAGACAGACAAGACAGACAAGACAGACAAGACAGACAAGACAGACAAGACAGACAAGACAGACAAGACAGACAAGACAGACAAGACAGACAAGACAGACAAGACAGACAAGACAGACAAGACAGACAAGACAGACAAGACAGACAAGACAGACAAGACAGACAAGACAGACAAGACAGACAAGACAGACAAGACAGACAAGACAGACAAGACAGACAAGACAGACAAGACAGACAAGACAGACAAGACAGACAAGACAGACAAGACAGACAAGACAGACAAGACAGACAAGACAGACAAGACAGACAAGACAGACAAGACAGACAAGACAGACAAGACAGACAAGACAGACAAGACAGACAAGACAGACAAGACAGACAAGACAGACAAGACAGACAAGACAGACAAGACAGACAAGACAGACAAGACAGACAAGACAGACAAGACAGACAAGACAGACAAGACAGACAAGACAGACAAGACAGACAAGACAGACAAGACAGACAAGACAGACAAGACAGACAAGACAGACAAGACAGACAAGACAGACAAGACAGACAAGACAGACAAGACAGACAAGACAGACAAGACAGACAAGACAGACAAGACAGACAAGACAGACAAGACAGACAAGACAGACAAGACAGACAAGACAGACAAGACAGACAAGACAGACAAGACAGACAAGACAGACAAGACAGACAAGACAGACAAGACAGACAAGACAGACAAGACAGACAAGACAGACAAGACAGACAAGACAGACAAGACAGACAAGACAGACAAGACAGACAAGACAGACAAGACAGACAAGACAGACAAGACAGACAAGACAGACAAGACAGACAAGACAGACAAGACAGACAAGACAGACAAGACAGACAAGACAGACAAGACAGACAAGACAGACAAGACAGACAAGACAGACAAGACAGACAAGACAGACAAGACAGACAAGACAGACAAGACAGACAAGACAGACAAGACAGACAAGACAGACAAGACAGACAAGACAGACAAGACAGACAAGACAGACAAGACAGACAAGACAGACAAGACAGACAAGACAGACAAGACAGACAAGACAGACAAGACAGACAAGACAGACAAGACAGACAAGACAGACAAGACAGACAAGACAGACAAGACAGACAAGACAGACAAGACAGACAAGACAGACAAGACAGACAAGACAGACAAGACAGACAAGACAGACAAGACAGACAAGACAGACAAGACAGACAAGACAGACAAGACAGACAAGACAGACAAGACAGACAAGACAGACAAGACAGACAAGACAGACAAGACAGACAAGACAGACAAGACAGACAAGACAGACAAGACAGACAAGACAGACAAGACAGACAAGACAGACAAGACAGACAAGACAGACAAGACAGACAAGACAGACAAGACAGACAAGACAGACAAGACAGACAAGACAGACAAGACAGACAAGACAGACAAGACAGACAAGACAGACAAGACAGACAAGACAGACAAGACAGACAAGACAGACAAGACAGACAAGACAGACAAGACAGACAAGACAGACAAGACAGACAAGACAGACAAGACAGACAAGACAGACAAGACAGACAAGACAGACAAGACAGACAAGACAGACAAGACAGACAAGACAGACAAGACAGACAAGACAGACAAGACAGACAAGACAGACAAGACAGACAAGACAGACAAGACAGACAAGACAGACAAGACAGACAAGACAGACAAGACAGACAAGACAGACAAGACAGACAAGACAGACAAGACAGACAAGACAGACAAGACAGACAAGACAGACAAGACAGACAAGACAGACAAGACAGACAAGACAGACAAGACAGACAAGACAGACAAGACAGACAAGACAGACAAGACAGACAAGACAGACAAGACAGACAAGACAGACAAGACAGACAAGACAGACAAGACAGACAAGACAGACAAGACAGACAAGACAGACAAGACAGACAAGACAGACAAGACAGACAAGACAGACAAGACAGACAAGACAGACAAGACAGACAAGACAGACAAGACAGACAAGACAGACAAGACAGACAAGACAGACAAGACAGACAAGACAGACAAGACAGACAAGACAGACAAGACAGACAAGACAGACAAGACAGACAAGACAGACAAGACAGACAAGACAGACAAGACAGACAAGACAGACAAGACAGACAAGACAGACAAGACAGACAAGACAGACAAGACAGACAAGACAGACAAGACAGACAAGACAGACAAGACAGACAAGACAGACAAGACAGACAAGACAGACAAGACAGACAAGACAGACAAGACAGACAAGACAGACAAGACAGACAAGACAGACAAGACAGACAAGACAGACAAGACAGACAAGACAGACAAGACAGACAAGACAGACAAGACAGACAAGACAGACAAGACAGACAAGACAGACAAGACAGACAAGACAGACAAGACAGACAAGACAGACAAGACAGACAAGACAGACAAGACAGACAAGACAGACAAGACAGACAAGACAGACAAGACAGACAAGACAGACAAGACAGACAAGACAGACAAGACAGACAAGACAGACAAGACAGACAAGACAGACAAGACAGACAAGACAGACAAGACAGACAAGACAGACAAGACAGACAAGACAGACAAGACAGACAAGACAGACAAGACAGACAAGACAGACAAGACAGACAAGACAGACAAGACAGACAAGACAGACAAGACAGACAAGACAGACAAGACAGACAAGACAGACAAGACAGACAAGACAGACAAGACAGACAAGACAGACAAGACAGACAAGACAGACAAGACAGACAAGACAGACAAGACAGACAAGACAGACAAGACAGACAAGACAGACAAGACAGACAAGACAGACAAGACAGACAAGACAGACAAGACAGACAAGACAGACAAGACAGACAAGACAGACAAGACAGACAAGACAGACAAGACAGACAAGACAGACAAGACAGACAAGACAGACAAGACAGACAAGACAGACAAGACAGACAAGACAGACAAGACAGACAAGACAGACAAGACAGACAAGACAGACAAGACAGACAAGACAGACAAGACAGACAAGACAGACAAGACAGACAAGACAGACAAGACAGACAAGACAGACAAGACAGACAAGACAGACAAGACAGACAAGACAGACAAGACAGACAAGACAGACAAGACAGACAAGACAGACAAGACAGACAAGACAGACAAGACAGACAAGACAGACAAGACAGACAAGACAGACAAGACAGACAAGACAGACAAGACAGACAAGACAGACAAGACAGACAAGACAGACAAGACAGACAAGACAGACAAGACAGACAAGACAGACAAGACAGACAAGACAGACAAGACAGACAAGACAGACAAGACAGACAAGACAGACAAGACAGACAAGACAGACAAGACAGACAAGACAGACAAGACAGACAAGACAGACAAGACAGACAAGACAGACAAGACAGACAAGACAGACAAGACAGACAAGACAGACAAGACAGACAAGACAGACAAGACAGACAAGACAGACAAGACAGACAAGACAGACAAGACAGACAAGACAGACAAGACAGACAAGACAGACAAGACAGACAAGACAGACAAGACAGACAAGACAGACAAGACAGACAAGACAGACAAGACAGACAAGACAGACAAGACAGACAAGACAGACAAGACAGACAAGACAGACAAGACAGACAAGACAGACAAGACAGACAAGACAGACAAGACAGACAAGACAGACAAGACAGACAAGACAGACAAGACAGACAAGACAGACAAGACAGACAAGACAGACAAGACAGACAAGACAGACAAGACAGACAAGACAGACAAGACAGACAAGACAGACAAGACAGACAAGACAGACAAGACAGACAAGACAGACAAGACAGACAAGACAGACAAGACAGACAAGACAGACAAGACAGACAAGACAGACAAGACAGACAAGACAGACAAGACAGACAAGACAGACAAGACAGACAAGACAGACAAGACAGACAAGACAGACAAGACAGACAAGACAGACAAGACAGACAAGACAGACAAGACAGACAAGACAGACAAGACAGACAAGACAGACAAGACAGACAAGACAGACAAGACAGACAAGACAGACAAGACAGACAAGACAGACAAGACAGACAAGACAGACAAGACAGACAAGACAGACAAGACAGACAAGACAGACAAGACAGACAAGACAGACAAGACAGACAAGACAGACAAGACAGACAAGACAGACAAGACAGACAAGACAGACAAGACAGACAAGACAGACAAGACAGACAAGACAGACAAGACAGACAAGACAGACAAGACAGACAAGACAGACAAGACAGACAAGACAGACAAGACAGACAAGACAGACAAGACAGACAAGACAGACAAGACAGACAAGACAGACAAGACAGACAAGACAGACAAGACAGACAAGACAGACAAGACAGACAAGACAGACAAGACAGACAAGACAGACAAGACAGACAAGACAGACAAGACAGACAAGACAGACAAGACAGACAAGACAGACAAGACAGACAAGACAGACAAGACAGACAAGACAGACAAGACAGACAAGACAGACAAGACAGACAAGACAGACAAGACAGACAAGACAGACAAGACAGACAAGACAGACAAGACAGACAAGACAGACAAGACAGACAAGACAGACAAGACAGACAAGACAGACAAGACAGACAAGACAGACAAGACAGACAAGACAGACAAGACAGACAAGACAGACAAGACAGACAAGACAGACAAGACAGACAAGACAGACAAGACAGACAAGACAGACAAGACAGACAAGACAGACAAGACAGACAAGACAGACAAGACAGACAAGACAGACAAGACAGACAAGACAGACAAGACAGACAAGACAGACAAGACAGACAAGACAGACAAGACAGACAAGACAGACAAGACAGACAAGACAGACAAGACAGACAAGACAGACAAGACAGACAAGACAGACAAGACAGACAAGACAGACAAGACAGACAAGACAGACAAGACAGACAAGACAGACAAGACAGACAAGACAGACAAGACAGACAAGACAGACAAGACAGACAAGACAGACAAGACAGACAAGACAGACAAGACAGACAAGACAGACAAGACAGACAAGACAGACAAGACAGACAAGACAGACAAGACAGACAAGACAGACAAGACAGACAAGACAGACAAGACAGACAAGACAGACAAGACAGACAAGACAGACAAGACAGACAAGACAGACAAGACAGACAAGACAGACAAGACAGACAAGACAGACAAGACAGACAAGACAGACAAGACAGACAAGACAGACAAGACAGACAAGACAGACAAGACAGACAAGACAGACAAGACAGACAAGACAGACAAGACAGACAAGACAGACAAGACAGACAAGACAGACAAGACAGACAAGACAGACAAGACAGACAAGACAGACAAGACAGACAAGACAGACAAGACAGACAAGACAGACAAGACAGACAAGACAGACAAGACAGACAAGACAGACAAGACAGACAAGACAGACAAGACAGACAAGACAGACAAGACAGACAAGACAGACAAGACAGACAAGACAGACAAGACAGACAAGACAGACAAGACAGACAAGACAGACAAGACAGACAAGACAGACAAGACAGACAAGACAGACAAGACAGACAAGACAGACAAGACAGACAAGACAGACAAGACAGACAAGACAGACAAGACAGACAAGACAGACAAGACAGACAAGACAGACAAGACAGACAAGACAGACAAGACAGACAAGACAGACAAGACAGACAAGACAGACAAGACAGACAAGACAGACAAGACAGACAAGACAGACAAGACAGACAAGACAGACAAGACAGACAAGACAGACAAGACAGACAAGACAGACAAGACAGACAAGACAGACAAGACAGACAAGACAGACAAGACAGACAAGACAGACAAGACAGACAAGACAGACAAGACAGACAAGACAGACAAGACAGACAAGACAGACAAGACAGACAAGACAGACAAGACAGACAAGACAGACAAGACAGACAAGACAGACAAGACAGACAAGACAGACAAGACAGACAAGACAGACAAGACAGACAAGACAGACAAGACAGACAAGACAGACAAGACAGACAAGACAGACAAGACAGACAAGACAGACAAGACAGACAAGACAGACAAGACAGACAAGACAGACAAGACAGACAAGACAGACAAGACAGACAAGACAGACAAGACAGACAAGACAGACAAGACAGACAAGACAGACAAGACAGACAAGACAGACAAGACAGACAAGACAGACAAGACAGACAAGACAGACAAGACAGACAAGACAGACAAGACAGACAAGACAGACAAGACAGACAAGACAGACAAGACAGACAAGACAGACAAGACAGACAAGACAGACAAGACAGACAAGACAGACAAGACAGACAAGACAGACAAGACAGACAAGACAGACAAGACAGACAAGACAGACAAGACAGACAAGACAGACAAGACAGACAAGACAGACAAGACAGACAAGACAGACAAGACAGACAAGACAGACAAGACAGACAAGACAGACAAGACAGACAAGACAGACAAGACAGACAAGACAGACAAGACAGACAAGACAGACAAGACAGACAAGACAGACAAGACAGACAAGACAGACAAGACAGACAAGACAGACAAGACAGACAAGACAGACAAGACAGACAAGACAGACAAGACAGACAAGACAGACAAGACAGACAAGACAGACAAGACAGACAAGACAGACAAGACAGACAAGACAGACAAGACAGACAAGACAGACAAGACAGACAAGACAGACAAGACAGACAAGACAGACAAGACAGACAAGACAGACAAGACAGACAAGACAGACAAGACAGACAAGACAGACAAGACAGACAAGACAGACAAGACAGACAAGACAGACAAGACAGACAAGACAGACAAGACAGACAAGACAGACAAGACAGACAAGACAGACAAGACAGACAAGACAGACAAGACAGACAAGACAGACAAGACAGACAAGACAGACAAGACAGACAAGACAGACAAGACAGACAAGACAGACAAGACAGACAAGACAGACAAGACAGACAAGACAGACAAGACAGACAAGACAGACAAGACAGACAAGACAGACAAGACAGACAAGACAGACAAGACAGACAAGACAGACAAGACAGACAAGACAGACAAGACAGACAAGACAGACAAGACAGACAAGACAGACAAGACAGACAAGACAGACAAGACAGACAAGACAGACAAGACAGACAAGACAGACAAGACAGACAAGACAGACAAGACAGACAAGACAGACAAGACAGACAAGACAGACAAGACAGACAAGACAGACAAGACAGACAAGACAGACAAGACAGACAAGACAGACAAGACAGACAAGACAGACAAGACAGACAAGACAGACAAGACAGACAAGACAGACAAGACAGACAAGACAGACAAGACAGACAAGACAGACAAGACAGACAAGACAGACAAGACAGACAAGACAGACAAGACAGACAAGACAGACAAGACAGACAAGACAGACAAGACAGACAAGACAGACAAGACAGACAAGACAGACAAGACAGACAAGACAGACAAGACAGACAAGACAGACAAGACAGACAAGACAGACAAGACAGACAAGACAGACAAGACAGACAAGACAGACAAGACAGACAAGACAGACAAGACAGACAAGACAGACAAGACAGACAAGACAGACAAGACAGACAAGACAGACAAGACAGACAAGACAGACAAGACAGACAAGACAGACAAGACAGACAAGACAGACAAGACAGACAAGACAGACAAGACAGACAAGACAGACAAGACAGACAAGACAGACAAGACAGACAAGACAGACAAGACAGACAAGACAGACAAGACAGACAAGACAGACAAGACAGACAAGACAGACAAGACAGACAAGACAGACAAGACAGACAAGACAGACAAGACAGACAAGACAGACAAGACAGACAAGACAGACAAGACAGACAAGACAGACAAGACAGACAAGACAGACAAGACAGACAAGACAGACAAGACAGACAAGACAGACAAGACAGACAAGACAGACAAGACAGACAAGACAGACAAGACAGACAAGACAGACAAGACAGACAAGACAGACAAGACAGACAAGACAGACAAGACAGACAAGACAGACAAGACAGACAAGACAGACAAGACAGACAAGACAGACAAGACAGACAAGACAGACAAGACAGACAAGACAGACAAGACAGACAAGACAGACAAGACAGACAAGACAGACAAGACAGACAAGACAGACAAGACAGACAAGACAGACAAGACAGACAAGACAGACAAGACAGACAAGACAGACAAGACAGACAAGACAGACAAGACAGACAAGA
>CALYMW010000556.1:0-73175 GCA_944588485.1 Phosphuga atrata
TACAATGTAAGGAAGTTCATATAATTAGTTCGTTCAAACTTGCTTTGCTTTGATGCACTAGGCTAAACAAACAGTATTAAAATAATCAGACAAAATTAGACAGACGAAAGTAAACAGACAAGACTGAATAAGCACGACTCGGCAGACAAGAGTACAAGACTAGACCGGTAAGACTAGACGGACAAGACTAGACAGTCAAGACTCGACAGACAAGACTAGACAGACAAGACTAGACAGACAAGACTAGACAGACAAGACTAGACAGACAAGACTAGACAGACAAGACTAGACAGACAAGACTAGACAGACAAGACTAGACAGACAAGACTAGACAGACAAGACTAGACAGACAAGACTAGACAGACAAGACTAGACAGACAGACTAGACTACAGACAGACAGACAAGACTAGACAGACAAGACTAGACAGACAAGACTAGACAGACAAGACTAGACAGACAAGACTAGACAGACAAGACTAGACAGACAAGACTAGACAGACAAGACTAGACAGACAAGACTAGACAGACAAGACTAGACAGACAAGACTAGACAGACAAAACTAGACAGACAAGACTAGACAGACAAGACTAGACAGACAAGACTAGACAGACAAGACTAGACAGACAAGACTAGACAGACAAGACTAGACAGACAAGACTAGACAGACAAGACTAGACAGACAAGGACTAGACAGACAAGACTAGACAGACAAGACTAGACAGACAAGACTAGACAGACAAGACTAGACAGACAAGACTAGACAGACAAGACTAGACAGACAAGACTAGACAGACAAGACTAGACAGACAAGACTAGACAGACAAGACTAGACAGACAAGACTAGACAGACAAGACTAGACAGACAAGACTAGACAGACAAGACTAGACAGACAAGACTAGACAGACAAGACTAGACAGACAAGACTAGACAGACAAGACTAGACAGACAAGACTAGACAGACAAGACTAGACAGACAAGACTAGACAGACAAGACTAGACAGACAAGACTAGACAGACAAGACTAGACAGACAAGACTAGACAGACAAGACTAGACAGACAAGACTAGACAGACAAGACTAGACAGACAAGACTAGACAGACAAGACTAGACAGACAAGACTAGACAGACAAGACTAGACAGACAAGACTAGACAGACAAGACTAGACAGACTACTGACAGACAAGACTAGACAGACAAGACTAGACAGACAAGACTAGACAGACAAGACTAGACAGACAAGACTAGACAGACAAGACTAGACAGACAGACTAGACAGACAAGACTAGACAGACAAGACTAGACAGACAAGACTAGACAGACAAGACTAGACAGACAAGACTAGACAGACAAGACTAGACAGACAAGACTAGACAGACAAGACTAGACAGACAGACTAAATAGACAAATAGACAGACAAGACTAGACAGACAGACTAGACAGACAAGACTAGACAGACAAGACTAGACAGACAAGACTAGACAGACAAGACTAGACAGACAAGACTAGACAGACAAGACTAGACAGACAAGACTAGACAGACAAGACTAGACAGACAAGACTAGACAGACAAGACTAGACAGACAAGACTAGACAGACAAGACTAGACAGACAAGACTAGACAGACAAGACTAGACAGACAAGACACTAGACAGACAAGACTAGACAGACAAGACTAGACAGACAAGACTAGACAGACAAGACTAGACAGACAAGACTAGACAGACAAGACTAGACAGACAAGACTAGACAGACAGACTAGACAGACAAGACTAGACAGACAAGACTAGACAGACAAGACTAGACAGACAAGACTAGACAGACAAGACTAGACAGACAAGACTAGACAGACAAGACTAGACAGACAAGACTAGACAGACAAGACTAGACAGACAAGACTAGACAGACAAGACTAGACAGACAAGACTAGACAGACAAGACTAGACAGACAAGACTAGACAGACAAGACTAGACAGACAAGACTAGACAGACAAGACTAGACAGACAAGACTAGACAGACAAGACTAGACAGACAAGACTAGACAGACAAGACTAGACGGACAGACAAGACTAGACAGACAAGACTAGACAGACAAGACTAGACAGACAAGACTAGACAGACAAGACTAGACAGACAAGACTAGACAGACAAGACTAGACAGACAAGACTAGACAGACAAGACTAGACAGACAAGACTAGACAGACAAGACTAGACAGACAAGACTAGACAGACAAGACTAGACAGACAAGACTAGACAGACAAGACTAGACAGACAAGACTAGACAGACAAGACTAGACAGACAAGACTAGACAGACAAGACTAGACAGACAAGACTAGACAGACAAGACTAGACAGACAAGACTAGACAGACAAGACTAGACAGACAAGACTAGACAGACAGACTAGACAGACAAGACTAGACAGACAAGACTAGACAGACAAGACTAGACAGACAAGACTAGACAGACAAGACTAGACAGACAAGACTAGACAGACAAGACTAGACAGACAAGACTAGACAGACAAGACTAGACAGGACAAGACCTAGACAGACAAGACTAGACAGACAAGACTAGACAGACAAGACTAGACAGACAAGACTAGACAGACAAGACTAGACAGACAAGACTAGACAGACAAGACAGACAAGACTAGACAGACAAGACTAGACAGACAAGACTAGACAGACAAGACTAGACAGACAAGGACTAGACAGACAAGACTAGACAGACAAGACTAGACAGACAAGACTAGACAGACAAGACTAGACAGACAAGACTAGACAGACAAGACTAGACAGACAAGACTAGACAGACAAGACTAGACAGACAAGACTAGACAGACAAGACTAGACAGACAAGACAAGACAGACAAGACTAGACAGACAAGACTAGACAGACAAGACTAGACAGACAAGACTAGACAGACAAGACTAGACAGACAAGACTAGACAGACAAGACTAGACAGACAAGACTAGACAGACAAGACTAGACAGACAAGACTAGACAGACAAGACTAGACAGACAAGACTAGACAGACAAGACTAGACAGACAAGACTAGACAGACAAGACTAGACAGACAAGACTAGACAGACAAGACTAGACAGACAAGACTAGACAGACAAGACTAGACAGACAAGACTAGACAGACAAGGACTAGACAGACAAGACTAGACAGACAAGACTAGACAGACAAGACTAGACAGACAAGACTAGACAGACAAGACTAGACAGACAAGACTAGACAGACAAGACTAGACAGACAAGACTAGACAGACAAGACTAGACAGACAAGACTAGACAGACAAGACTAGACAGACAAGACTAGACAGACAAGACTAGACAGACAAGACTAGACAGACAAGACTAGACAGACAAGACTAGACAGACAAGACTAGACAGACAAGACTAGACAGACAAGACTAGACAGACAAGACTAGACAGACAAGACTAGACAGACAAGACTAGACAGACAAGACTAGACAGACAAGACTAGACAGACAAGACTAGACAGACAAGACTAGACAGACAAGACTAGACAGACAAGACTAGACAGACAAGACTAGACAGACAAGACTAGACAGACAAGACTAGACAGACAAGACTAGACAGACAAGACTAGACAGACAAGACTAGACAGACAAGACTAGACAGACAAGACTAGACAGACAAGACTAGACAGACAAGACTAGACAGACAAGACTAGACAGACAAGACTAGACAGACAAGACTAGACAGACAAGAACTAGACAGACAAGACTAGACAGACAAGACTAGAAGACAAGACTAGACAGACAAGACTAGGACAGACAAGACTAGACAGACAAGACTAGACAGACAAGACTAGACAGACAAGACTAGACAGACAAGACTAGACAGACAAGACTAGACAGACAAGACTAGACAGACAAGACTAGACAGACAAGACTAGACAGACAAGACTAGACAGACAAGACTAGGACAGACAAGACTAGACAGACAAGACTAGACAGACAAGACTAGACAGACAAGACTAGACAGACAAGACTAGACAGACAAGACTAGACAGACAAGACTAGACAGACAAGACTAGACAGACAAGACTAGACAGACAAGACTAGACAGACAAGACTAGACAGACAAGACTAGACAGACAAGACTAGACAGACAAGACTAGACAGACAAGACTAGACAGACAAGACTAGACAGACAAGACTAGACAGACAAGACTAGACAGACAAGACTAGACAGACAAGACTAGACAGACAAGACTAGACAGACAAGACTAGACAGACAAGACTAGACAGACAAGACTAGACAGACAAGACTAGACAGACAAGACTAGACAGACAAGACTAGACAGACAAGACTAGACAGACAAGACTAGACAGACAAGACTAGACAGACAAGACTAGACAGACAAGACTAGACAGACAAGACTAGACAGACAAGACTAGACAGACAAGACTAGACAGACAAGACTAGACAGACAAGACTAGACAGACAAGACTAGACAGACAAGACTAGACAGACAAGACTAGACAGACAAGACTAGACAGACAAGACTAGACAGACAAGACTAGACAGACAAGACTAGACAGACAAGACTAGACAGACAAGACTAGACAGACAAGACTAGACAGACAAGACTAGACAGACAAGACTAGACAGACAAGACTAGACAGACAAGACTAGACAGACAAGACTAGACAGACATGACTAGACAGACAAGACTAGACAGACAAGACTAGACAGACAAGACTAGACAGACAAGACTAGACAGACAAGATAGACAGACAAGACTAGACAGACAAGACTAGACAGACAAGACTAGACAGACAAGACTAGACAGACAAGACTAGACAGACAAGACTAGACAGACAAGACGAGATCAAGAAGAGTACAGACGTTTCGAGCGGTGCTAAAAGAGTTTAATAAAAATTGTTTGTTTAAGCGTGTATATACACTATAACATGAGTCGACAATTAAGATCTAATACCGTTTTGGATAAAACTGGTGATGATATCACTAGTTTCTTCTCCAGCCATATTTTCATCGAGCTAGTTGGGGGTATTATTCGAAAGGAAATAGAGCCACTAAAAATCCTTGTAAATGGCTTGTGTGATGAAGTTAGATTAATGAAAGATAAATATGAATCTTTAATTAATTCTATTAATCCAAATATAACAGAAGAACAGGAGCCAATTGAAAATCAACATTATACCGAAGAATTAGCGCCAGAGCCGGGAACTTCCAATATCTGCATAGAAAAAACATATCAAACGATCCCAACGCGCGGCGAGGTACCTGCGAGAACGATAATAAAAACAGCCCGCACTGCAAATCCAGCGAAAGATTAAGTGGAAAAAACCAAAATAAAGTCCACATTAGCGACAGCGGAACAATTCAGAATAAAAAACCTAGAAAATCGAACGTTATCTTTGGAGTAAATGCTGAGGAATCCAGTTTTAAAGCGGCAAGGAGATATGCCCATGTTCATGTGTTTAAATTAGACCCAGCACTTACAGAGGGAGATGTGATTAACTATCTAAACAAAAAAAAATTCAATTCGGTCTTATGTAAGAAGCTTAACTCTAAGTTCCCGGACGAGTATTCCTCGTTTAAAGTATCTATTCTAGCAGAAGATAGAGTAAATATTATGAAACCGGAATTATAGCCAACAAATGCATGCGTGAAACGATTTTTTCACAATTGGGAAACAAACCGACGGGGCAATTAGTCTAACACCTCGTAGAGGTAGAAAAAATAATATCTTACTCTACCTCAACATTCAATCCCTCCAGAGCAAAATTGCAGAACTAGAACTCTATTTGGAGAAAACAAAACCACAATTTATTTGTCTAACGGAAACCTGGTTGACAACCGATAAAACTTCTCTTATTAATATAAATAATTATAAATTAATTGATCATTTTTGTAGGGAACATTCCACTGGAGGAGGGGTAGCTACCTGGGTAAGGGTGACTAACGATCTGGTCCCAATTGTTGCCCAAACACTAGAAATAAATAGCAGATCAGTCGAGAGGCATATCGAATTTTGCACGATTATGTGGAGGAAGACTGAAGGTACTACGGTAATTTTAAATTTATACCGACCTCCTACAGGTTGCATAGAAACTTTTATAGAAATTTTGGAAGAGGTAATGGATAACATCTTCCGAAAATTTTCATCTATTATTATGGTTGGTGATTTTAATTTTAATTTTAACGAGAAATCAGCAGAGGTAGTTAATCTAATTAACTTGCTGTCCTCCTATGATTTAGTAGAACTGGTTACTCAGCCGACCAGAATTACAAGAACATCCTCCACATTAATAGATAACATTTTCTCAAACTCTAGACAGGAGTTGGCTACAGTGGTGGAGGACTGTACTTTCTCTGACCATAGGTTAATTTTGCTAAGCAACGACAGCAGCAACAGTACAGATAGAATTAAATATAAGATTGGTCGAAAATTTTCGCAAGAAAATAAAACGCGGTTTGAGAAACTACTTAGAGAAAAGACATGGTACGACATCCTTAATAATGACAACTGTAGTGAGAAAGCCATATCATTTATAAACACTCTGCAATTTTATTTTAATAAAAGTTTCCCGCTTACGCAGGTGAACATATCCAACAAAAACTGGATCACGAAAGAAGCTCTCAAGCCGAGAGTTGGAAGATCTGTATATACTACAACTAAAATATCCAGAATTGATCACATTTCATCAAAATGTGAAAAATCACATTTCATTTATTGAGGAAACGATGTATCTAGAGGATTTCTCAGAAAATGAATTATTATATATTTTAGATAAAAATCTAAAAAATAAACACTCATACGGTCCCGATGGCCTGCCGTGTAGTTTATTTAAGGAGAACTTAAAATATTTGGCAAAACCGCTCCTTAGTCTAATAAACTCTTCTTTTGATAAAGAAGAATTTCCTTCCATCTTAAAGGTAGCCACGATCGTACCTATCCACAAAAAGGGAGACAAGAGGATCCTTAACAACTACAGACCGATTGCCTTAATTTCTGTGCTCTCTAAAATCTTAGAGTATTGCTTCTTACATAGACTCAAACCATTCATTACGAAGCACAAAATTGTCCCTGCAGAACAACATGGCTTCCAAAGTGAAAAATCCACAAATACGGCGATCCTAGGCTTGTACAATAAAATCCTTAGTGACATAGATAGAGGAAATTATCCAATAGGAGTTTTTTGCGACCTCAGCAAAGCTTTTGACTGCGTAAATCACAAACTACTTCTCGACAAGTTATACAGGTACGGATTGAGAGGGAAAGCGGGAAACTGGCTGACATCATTTTTGAATAATCGATCCCAATTCGTAAGAATTCTGTCGCATAAAAGAAACGGAGTGTCACCAGAAATAGTCACAAAATTAGGCGTACCCCAAGGAAGTGTTCTTTCACCGACACTATTCATTCTTTTCCTGGCAGATTTAGTAGCGTATACACAAGATTGTAACTGTACGCTATATGCCGATGATGCCAGCTTCTTAATATCGCAGAATACTGTGCAAGCCTCTCAATTAGAGGCAAACAGTGCAATGAAACGGATTTCTAAATGGTTTTCCGCTAATAAGCTGTTTTTTAACTTGCAAAAAACAGAATTCATGGTATTCCAAACAAGCAGGAACGAGTATGCAACAAACATTTCTATAAAAGTACAAAATGTTGAAATAAATAGAGTCCAAACATCGAAATTTCTGGGTCTTGTAATAGAAGAACATCTGTTATGGCATAACACTATGGAAAACCTATGCAAATCGATTAATAAACGAATCTTTTGTATTCGCTATCTACGAAAATTTCTGACACCTGAAGAACTACTCAATTATTACTTTGCGGAAATTCAGTCGCTGCTCGCGTATGGAATAATAGCTTGGGGGACATCTTCAGAACTGCCGAGAATCCTTAAAGCTCAGAAAAGAGTTATTCGTGCTCTACTTGGTATACCTATATATGCCTCATGCAGAACCCATTTCAAACAGCTAAATATACTTACGGTATTTGGTTTGTATTTGCTAGAACTAACATGCTATATACACAAAACAAAAGTAAAAATACCCAAAAATGAGGATAAGCACAAATATCTCACACGTGGACACATGAAGCTATATACCCCAAAAACAAGACTTGTTATGTGCAGCAAGGCACCAGATGTTTATGGAATCAATATATATAATAAGCTCCCAATAAGTATCACGCAGGAACCTTCTTATAAGAAATTTAGAAAAAATATGAGAAATCTCCTAATTTCAATATGTCCATATAATTATCAAGAGTTTGTTGATTATATCAATATCTTATAATGACGTACCCATATGTATCTTTTGTATATATCTAGTGGTTAATAAATTAATTTGATTTGATTTGATTTGATTTGACTAGACAGACAAGACTAGACAGACAAGACTAGACAAACAAGACTAGACAGACAAGACTAGACAGACACGACTAGACAGACTAGACAGACAAGACTAGACAGACAAGACTAGACAGACAAGACTAGACAGACAAGACTAGACAGACAAGACTAGACAGACAAGACTAGACAGACAAGACTAGACAGACAAGACTAGACAGACAAGACTAGACAGACAATACTAGACAGACAAGACTTGACAGACAAGACTAGACAGACAAGACTAGTTTGACAAAGTGTTTGTCCCAATCCATAATAAATTCTAAACTCTAATTAAAATTATAATTAATTTTATTCCAAAAAACTTATGTTTTAATAAAGCTATTTAAAATAAACTTATTACAAGCTGAGAACGACCTGAGTGAGATCTTGGCGCCATCACCAATTTCAACAAATTTATATCTAAATATCTTACTGTCATAAAAATATAGATTTATTTTTCTTATATTATTGTATGGAATCCAAAAATAGTACTTTATGATACAAGTGTGTGAAGAAGGGCCTTTGTGCATGTTTAAAGTACGGGTCCAAGGCGAGTGTTTTAATCGCACTGAGTGCACAAAAGCCTTTCATACATTATTTTATCTACGAAGCAAGTTAAAATACAGTTAAATCTACAAAAAAGTAATCGTTTCTTACCGATAATATTGTAAAAATTGTAATTTTGACAGACAACATACTTCAAATCACTGACACAATAAGGTTAGAACGGTCAGCGCCTCCGTGGAATAAATTACTAACTAGTAAAAGCGCACAGTATCGCATACTATTTGGTCGTTGTCGATGAGTAGGGAAAGATTTTTCCTTCTAGGTCCTCTATCTCCACTGACCTTGACCCTTCCGGTTTCGATTTTGAATTTGCCCGCCTGCGTCAAATTTTGAATATTCGCGCCTGCGCTGAATTTAGAAATTTCCCGCGCACAGTGCAGGAACCGGAAATGAGGCGGCGGGATGTGGAAAACCAGGAGTGGGAAACCGGAAACGCTAGTCGAAACCAAAAGTCGAAACCGGACACTGAAGTTGAGACCTCACACCCAGCGAGGGGTTATATAGACCTTACACGTGGGACTACATAGACCTCACACCCAGCGTGGGGTTACACAGACCTCGCACTAGGGGCTACATAGACCTCACACTCTCATCTGTTGAAAATAGAAAGTGGGAAACTGGTAACGGTAGTCGAAACCGGACACGGAAGTCGACATCAGACCTCACACCCAGCGTGGGGTTATGTAGACCTTGCACGTGGGACTACATAGACCTCACACCCAGCGTGGGTTACACAGACCTCGCACGTGGGGCTACATAGACCTCACACTCTCATCTGTGAAAAACAGGAAACCGGACACGGAAGTCGAGACCGGAAACGGAAGTCGAAACTGAAAACGGAAGTCGAAAACTGAAATTGAATTCGAAACCGGAAGCAACCCTTCCGAAAAGTCGGAAGCAACCAGAAGTGTCAAGGTCAATGGAGGGCCTATAAGGAACCATCTTTCCCTACTTCGATGTAATCTAAGTTAACCTAGATTTAATCTAGATTAGATTATGGTTAGGTCATGTTATATATTCTCGATTCAAAATAAGAAACAATAATTTAATATTAATATACCTCAGAAAATTTATTTTCACTTCTTCTATGTTTTTTGTTTAGTGACGCGAGTTGTTGCTACTATGGCAACAACAAACAGAAATCGTTTAATAATGAAACACCATTCGATTTACATTGGACTTTTTCGCACGATTTGGATAATTTTACACACGATTATAATAATGGTATCCTTCGCATACAATAATGTATTTATTAATGAGTTCATTTTGGAGTGTGAGTAGATAAAAATCATTTACATAGCGAATATTGATTGGAAATAGTTAATTATCGTGTTCAAATCAATGTTAAAATTAATTGAACGTGCTTGCTAAACTAGCTATTTATTATCTAAATGTTTGAACGTTTGACACATTTTCCACGAGAGTTGTTGCAACAAAATTTAAACAATAAATAGATAATGACGATAATTTCATAGGAAGGTTTTAGTATTTGACTGAGGAATTCGTTCCGTTTTTAATTTTTGTAAAATATTTTCCTTTGACTTGCGGAGAAGCAAATGTGAAAGCTGCATGCAAATCGTTTTCTTTATGACAATTATTAAATGATAAATATATGGTAGATGTTGCGATTATAACTGTTTGTAGAAAATTAAATTCTTGATAAACGGTCTAATAGATTTAAGTGCATTCTTGCCGACTACAGTTTCAAATCCCATTTCTTAATACAAGTTTAAGCGATTAATTCTTACCCTGTCAATCTAATTACCCTTACGCTATCAAATTAATTCTTACCCAGTCAATCTAATTACCCTTACTCTTACCCTGTAAAATTAATTCTTACCCTGTGAAATTTAGGTTTTTATATTCTTTTGGTCTTTCCATATATACGTTTTCTATTTAAAATGTTTTGAAACTCAACTTGGAAAGCGAAAACTTTCCAAAAAGCTTTCACACTTCATGACTGCATTAAGTCTACTACATACAACTACTTTTGAGCAAACACAACAATCACCGTCATTTTACTTTAATGTTAAGACAAACACGCGTTAAAAGGTTTTAGCCACTCGATAACTAAACAAAACAAACTAAAACAAAGAACTAAAAAAAGGAAACTATTATATTGAACAAAAATCTCTTCCCTGTTTAGTCTTTTGATAAAAGTGATTTCAGCTTCTTAAAGCATTTCCCTGATAATTCATCCCTCAAGTTATTGGGCAGCTTGTTATAGATGGAAACTCCAAGAACAGTTGGGAATTTACTGCAACATCACAAGTTGAATTCAGATGTATATATTGAACGTTAGGCGGATCGTCCGTTTGTTTAGGTAGCTCCATATTATCATTCATTGTAGATATGGGAACAGACCTTTTCCAGATATTTAAATCATTGCCCGTCTAGTTTTGTACGTCTAGTTGTTTTCTCAACCTCGCCGTATCTCTCACGCCTCTTTTTAATTTGTAATTCTATAGGAGGAATACCTGCAACGACTCCTATCCCTTCGGCTAAAATAGTTCAATATGTAGAGCAATTCCTTCAATATGCAGAGCAATACCAAGCCGTGTAATTCTTCCGAACCTCTGTAGAACTGCTCGATTGTATGATATTGAATGCCAAGCTGGTGCAGCATATAATATTGGAGAGTGTATCACACTCGATAGCAATCTCCTCTTGGATGCCTTGGGTCCTTCGATGTTTGACTAGCGACGGCAGTCATCGTCATTTCTGCCTTCTGAACGGTTTTGCTAATGTGCTCACTTAATGTTAGTTTTTGGTCCAACCAGACCGCTAGGCACTCTACAGTTCTGCAGGGTGTAATTGCAAAACATTGTATGTGAAAGTTAATAGAAGATATCTTTCTGTTAGTTGTAAGAGGTACTACCTCATTTTTCTCTGGTGCCACTGCCAGTTTGTTTTTCTTCCAGCCAGTTTAAAATTCGCTGTGGCCAGTGTCCTTTCATTAGAATTTTTTCCACTTTTGAGGTCACCACCATCGCTACGTCGTCTGTAAAACCTATTAACGTGCTTCCTTGTGGCATTTCAGTTTCCAGAAGATCTTCATACAGAATATTCCATAGGCTTGAAACCAGTACTGATACCTGTGGTACACCATTGTTTATTCGCATTGTTTTAGTAGTTCCTTCTGCTTCTAGAACAATCTCCCTTTCTGATAAATATGACGCTATAATATTAATTACACTTTTGTCGATGTTCCTCCTTCTTAGTTCTTCTAGAATTTGCTGCCATGATGCGCTATTAAAGGCGTTTTTCGCGTCTGGCGTTATTACTGCGCACAGTCTTCGGTGACGACCAGAATAGGCTGCTGCCTCCTTGGCAACTTTTATTACATCATTGACGGCATCTATCGTTTGTCGACCTTCCCTAAAACCATATTGCTTATTCGACAACTCCCCTGTACGTAGTATTTATTTTTGTAGTCTAATTAAAATTATTTTTTCAAGTAGCTTGCCCTACATCTAAAAGGCAGATTGGTCTATAAGACGCCGGATTATCAATTGGTTTCTTTCCCTTTCTTAACAAGACTAGTCTTATCTGATTCCACTCTATTGGAAACTGTTCTTGCGCTGCCAGTTTACTGTATACTCTTAGTATATAATCTGGGCTTTCCATTGCCACTTGTTTTATTATCTCTGATGAATGTTTCCTGGGCCAGGTGCCTTGTTGTTTTTCAATTTTTTTGATGCTGTTTGTAGTTCATCTAGGGAGAAGTCAGTAAAGCTAGTAACGGTGTCTATGTCGAAGTTTACATTTGGATGAACAGGGAATAAGTGGTTAACCACTTTCTCCATTGTTTCCATAGGCAGTTTTATTTTCGGACGATAACCCATGATCTGTTTCTTGACAATCTTATAGCCGTCTCCACAGATATCGCTGTCTATGTTGTTACAAATAATTTTCCAGCTGTTTTTTTTTTGATACTTTTATGCTGTCTCTCAAGGCTTTCTTACTCTCTTTGTATTTTTGCCTTTGGTGCTGGGTTGCTTGCGGTGAGTTTCTTTTAACAGTTCTGGTATAAATTCTTCTTTCTCTTAAGCATTCCTTGCGAAGCTTCGATATTTGCTCCGACCACCAGTACACTGGCTGACCACTAGTATTGTTGTGACACTCTTTGACATTGTTTTATAGCAGAGTTTGGTGAGAGTATTTGAGAAGCCTTTTGCTGATGTTGTGTCCTCGTCATTAACGATCTCGTCCAGTGCCCGTCGCAGTTTTTTCTGATCTATCTTACTTGTTTGCCATCCTATACTTATCTTCTTCCGCCTTACTGTCTGTTTCTTGTCTGTGATATCGAAAATTATATAATTGTGATCGCTTAAAGATTCATATCCTCTGTTGCTATAGTTAAGTCGAGTAATGATGAGTAATCCTTTCTTTGAAAAGTTGGCTTTTCCCCTTCGTTTACAATTACCAAGTCATTTGATGCGATCAACTCTGTTAACATTTGGCCCCTTATGTCTGAAAATTTCATACCCCACTGAGGGGATTTCGCATTAAAGTCACCAGCCACAATGGTTTTCTCTTTGTTATTCCTAATTTGAGATCCAATGTTATACAGAGTTTCTTCAAAGTGTTGTATATCGTCATTTCCGGAACAAAGGCAGCTATAGAGTGTAAAGTCGGATGTTTTGGGCATATGTAAAACCGGGGCCATAACCATGTTTTTTAATAGTTAAATCGTGGTCCATTATTTTAATTGCTGTGTCCATCTGTTCATCGTAAATCCAGTCCATGTTCGCTGATGATTAATATTCCCGCCCCAACATTTTTGGCGCTAGCAAGCGCCATGTCATGGGCTGGACAACTCCTATTGGTGTTGATTTGTAGCAGTCTTATCTTACTTAGTGTTTTGGTCCACTACCTCCATTTTCTTCTTATTCATTGGACATTTCGTATTTCCTAATTGGTGTCCTTCTTCTTCACACTGTACACAGAAAGCTTTATTTTTACATTCAATTACCTTATGTCCTTCTTTTGCACATTTTACACACACTTGTCCATGTCCAAAATGTCCATATTCCCAGCACCTGAAGCACTTAAATTCCTTTTCTCTCTCAACAATTATACAGTTGGTCCAGCTGATTTTTTTTTCCTGCTGAATGAATTTCTTGGCGTCAACCTTAGACCTTATTACCGTTACATTTTGCTTGTTACCGTAGGCTGGGCAGAGCTCTTACTTCGAAGGTCCTGGGTTTAAGTATTTATCCTGGTTTAATTATCCTGGTTTAATTATCCTGGGTTTAACCTACATTTTTTATAGGACTTTTCTTCGGTTAGGTTGGTTGGTAATTGGTTATAAATAACAACTCCTTGATTATTTGGTCCTTTTCCGCAAATCGTAAGATTGGTCTTGGGCTTGTACAAAAGATGTTTTCACCTTGTGTGGTGGTGGTGTATATCCGAATTCTTTTGGAAACGGTGTTTATTCTTATGGATATAGCAGGCAATTTCCAGTATGTAAAGGCTCGTGATTGTTAGAATGCCTAATTTCATGAAATGTGGCCTACATGAAGTAGTTATACTGATACCTCTAATGGTTCTTATTATTCTTTTTTGCGCCAGTAAGATTGTCTCTACATGCGGAGAGGATCCCCATAGCAGTATACCATACGTAAGTAATGACTGTACTTCAGCAAAATAATATGTGAGAAGATCTTCATCCCGTAAAAACTGCCGGAGGTACCTGATTTGAAATATCTTCTTGTGAAGTTTGCTGCAGATTTCTTGAATGGTGATATTCCAGTGCAGGTTTTCCTCTAAATGTATACCAAGAAATTTGGTTACATTAACTCTCCTAATGGCGTCGTTGTTTAATTTAAGTGGAAAGTCTTTGGCACGAGAACTGCGTGCAGTCTGAAATATCATATATTCGGTCTTATCTCTGTTGAGGTAAAGACAGTTTGCTGAGAACCATTTGTTGAGCTTTCCTAGAAGTATATTGGCTCGAGATGGGTTGTCAGTCCCAGTATTTTCAGAGACGATAAAGCTAGCGTCGTCTGCATACAGTGCGCAGTGATGCTCATTTATGAAGCTAGCCAAGTCTGAAATGTATAATAGGAAAAGTGTTGGAGCTAGGACACTTCCTTGAGGGACACCCATATTTCTAAACTTAACAAGGGATTGGCCGACTACCGTCCCCGATTTGACACAAGTTGCTGACGATTTTCGAGGAAGGACTTAAGCCATCTGGCGGATTTCCCTCTTATTCCATAACTGAAGATTTTGTCAGGAAAAGACTGTGAGATACACAGTCGAATGCCTTCGATAGGTCGCAGAATATCCCAATCGGACATTTACCCTTATCTACCTCAGCTATGATGTTGTTGTAAAATTGAGTCTTGTCTGTCTAGTCTTGTCTGTCTAGTCTTGTCTGTCTAGTCTTGTCTGTCTAGTCTTGTCTGTCTAGTCTTGTCTGTCTAGTCTTATCTGTCTAGTCTTGTCTGTCTAGTCTTGTCTGTCTAGTCTTGTCTGTCTAGTCTTGTCTGTCTAGTCTTGTCTGTCTAGTCTTGTCTGTCTAGTCTTGTCTGTCTAGTCTTGTCTGTCTAGTCTTGTCTGTCTAGTCTTGTCTGTCTAGTCTTGTCTGTCTAGTCTTGTCTGTCTAGTCTTGTCTGTCTAGTCTTGTCTGTCTAGTCTTGTCTGTCTAGTCTTGTCTGTCTAGTCTTGTCTGTCTAGTCTTGTCTGTCTAGTCTTGTCTGTCTAGTCTTGTCTGTCTAGTCTTGTCTGTCTAGTCTTGTCTGTCTAGTCTTGTCTGTCTAGTCTTGTCTGTCTAGTCTTGTCTGTCTAGTCTTGTCTGTCTAGTCTTGTCTGTCTAGTTTTGTCTGTCTAGTCTTGTCTGTCTAGTATTGTCTGTCTAGTTTTGTCTGTCTAGTCTTGTCTGTCTAGTCTTGTCTGTCTAGTCTTGTCTGTCTAGTCTTGTCTGTCTAGTCTTGTCTGTCTAGTCTTGTCTGTCTAGTCTTGTCTGTCTAGTCTTGTCTGTCTAGTCTTGTCTGTCTAGTCTTGTCTGTCTAGTCTTGTCTGTCTAGTCTTGTCTGTCTAGTCTTGTCTGTCTAGTCTTGTCTGTCTAGTCTTGTCTGTCTAGTCTTGTCTGTCTAGTCTTGTCTGTCTAGTCTTGTCTGTCTAGTCTTGTCTGTCTAGTCTTGTCTGTCTAGTCTTGTCTGTCTAGTCTTGTCTGTCTAGTCTTGTCTGTCTAGTCTTGTCTGTCTAGTCTTGTCTGTCTAGTCTTGTCTGTCTAGTCTTGTCTGTCTAGTCTTGTCTGTCTAGTCTTGTCTGTCTAGTCTTGTCTGTCTAGTCTTGTCTGTCTAGTCTTGTCTGTCTAGTCTTGTCTGTCTAGTCTTGTCTGTCTAGTCTTGTCTGTCTAGTCTTGTCTGTCTAGTCTTGTCTGTCTAGTCTTGTCTGTCTAGTCTTGTCTGTCTAGTCTTGTCTGTCTAGTCTTGTCTGTCTAGTCTTGTCTGTCTAGTCTTGTCTGTCTAGTCTTGTCTGTCTAGTCTTGTCTGTCTAGTCTTGTCTGTCTAGTCTTGTCTGTCTAGTCTTGTCTGTCTAGTCTTGTCTGTCTAGTCTTGTCTGTCTAGTCTTGTCTGTCTAGTCTTGTCTGTCTAGTCTTGTCTGTCTAGTCTTGTCTGTCTAGTCTTGTCTGTCTAGTCTTGTCTGTCTAGTCTTGTCTGTCTAGTCTTGTCTGTCTAGTCTTGTCTGTCTAGTCTTGTCTGTCTAGTCTTGTCTGTCTAGTCTTGTCTGTCTAGTCTTGTCTGTCTAGTCTTGTCTGTCTAGTCTTGTCTGTCTAGTCTTGTCTGTCTAGTCTTGTCTGTCTAGTCTTGTCTGTCTAGTCTTGTCTGTCTAGTCTTGTCTGTCTAGTCTTGTCTGTCTAGTCTTGTCTGTCTAGTCTTGTCTGTCTAGTCTTGTCTGTCTAGTCTTGTCTGTCTAGTCTTGTCTGTCTAGTCTTGTCTGTCTAGTCTTGTCTGTCTAGTCTTGTCTGTCTAGTCTTGTCTGTCTAGTCTTGTCTGTCTAGTCTTGTCTGTCTAGTCTTGTCTGTCTAGTCTTGTCTGTCTAGTCTTGTCTGTCTAGTCTTGTCTGTCTAGTCTTGTCTGTCTAGTCTTGTCTGTCTAGTCTTGTCTGTCTAGTCTTGTCTGTCTAGTCTTGTCTGTCTAGTCTTGTCTGTCTAGTCTTGTCTGTCTAGTCTTGTCTGTCTAGTCTTGTCTGTCTAGTCTTGTCTGTCTAGTCTTGTCTGTCTAGTCTTGTCTGTCTAGTCTTGTCTGTCTAGTCTTGTCTGTCTAGTCTTGTCTGTCTAGTCTTGTCTGTCTAGTCTTGTCTGTCTAGTCTTGTCTGTCTAGTCTTGTCTGTCTAGTCTTGTCTGTCTAGTCTTGTCTGTCTAGTCTTGTCTGTCTAGTCTTGTCTGTCTAGTCTTGTCTGTCTAGTCTTGTCTGTCTAGTCTTGTCTATCTAGTCTTGTTTATCTAGTCTTGCCTGTTATATATTATCTGCCTAATGTTGTCGGTTTAGTTTCCTCTGTCTTAATATTGAGTTAATTAATTGTAGATTAGATGATGTAAATTAGTAATTAAGAAACAATTAACGTTATAAATTGGACTTTAGTGTCGGCATTATATGTAATAGGTGTAATATATGGTGGATTTAATTGAGTTCAGAAAATTATATCAATTAAAATTTGTCGCATAATGCATGTTAATGGCGGTGGCTGATTAATTCGTTGTTTGCAGCCTACAATTAATTACCATTCAATAATTAGACAAACAGCCCTTGATGTAAGCATGCAGAATTTATCCAGATCGAAATAAATACATCAAACTTACATAGTCAACATTGAAAGACAAGGAAGAATTTCATTTGGCTCATTATAAATCAGACTTGCCGGTTTCTTCATAAAATTTAATTGCAATCCTGTGTGGGTATAGGCTTTTAAATTTCTCCGGAATTTCGTGGCATGAATCAAACATTGATAGTGACTAAATTTTGAAAATTACAGGAAATCATCACAATCTTGATAAACTAATAAATAAAACTTTCAATATTATCTCGGTAATTCGGCCGTTGGGTAATCGGACGACACCTCTGGTTACAGTACGCGCTCTTCTCGCCCACCACTCTTTCTAATAATCCGGCGGTTGTCTAGTCCCATATGTGTCGGATTATCGAGATCATACTGTAATTGTTCACGCCAATTTTAATAAATCTGTATTTTCAATTCAACATTTGAATTGATTTCGGCACCGATTAACAGAAGAGGAAAGGTGTATCGACCTGGTCCGAAATCGCGCGATTTACTTATCCATTTACTTCGCGAATTTATATTATTCGGAAAGTATACTTCGAGTGCGTGAAGCGTAGCGACAAGAATCGAAGCGCGAAAGAAGCTCGAGCTACACGTGCACGCATCTTTTTTATCGTTTCATCAAGTTTATCGTTTTAAGTTAAATTAACCAGGGGTATAATCACGAGCTCAAAGGGCTGAAGCGGCATCCAACGTCGGGAAGACAACAATTTTAAGGGAATCCCTCCACTTATTATCCCCATTTCCTCCCTTAAAAAAGGCGCCAGAAGGACGATCACACGTTGCGGAGACGCGGGCAGCCCTAACAGGTAAGTGATTAGATCAGCCCTGTTTCAAAACTGGAAAATTTTGATTTTCGTGAGACACAGTCCAAACAGTAATTGATTACCATAAAGTAATATTTTTCCAATTTCGTAAAAGTTAGTTAAACATTTACCAAAGCTTTTACCCAAAGTTTTCTGTTTTTTCCTTGCTGCAATTAGGAATAATCCGATGCATGAAAAGCATCGCTGAAATGAAAATCGAAAACAAAACTATGCAGGAAACCCTAATGAAAGCGTAAATGGGAAAGTTTTCATTTTACGGTTTGTAGTTTTTACGACGGCTGGAAATCGTGAACGCATAATGCAGATGTAATTTTAATTGACAGGAAATTGAAATTCGGCTAAATCTATTATAAACAGCACGCACTATCTAGTTTATTATGTAATTTGGATTTAGTTTGATTACTAGATTCTAAACAATATAATAATAAATATAATATTGTTTCATTACATTTGTAAACATCTGTGCTTACTTTCGGGCCGTTTCTGTAAGAGAAACGTTAATAGTTAATTTAAAAGATGCCGTTAATATTTTTCTATTTTCGCTAATAATAAAAATAAATAAATAAAATAATAGAGATACTAGTAGAGTACTATCTATTTTATTTTATTTATTTATTATTATTAGTTAATTAGCGAAAAAAAAATAACGGCAACTTTTCAATTAACTTTTAACGTTTGTTTCTCTTTGGTTAAATTGTTTGACCCGTTTATCGGTCAAAATCCCGACTAGAAAATCAAGTCTGTTAAGTCCTACATTAACTCTCATTAATTTTTTTTTCTCATTCCAACCTGAGTTCAGGGACATACATCCCAAAACACTGCGGCCTTATAGGCCTATTGTATTCCGCAACATTGTTCCAGTCAAGCAAATAGATCCAGAGCATGTATTAGGTCCAGAAGTCTACGTGACTTGTGGTTCGGAGGAAGTCCCTCGGTTGTAATCTTGAGTCTTATACTATAGCGCGCGATTGCTTCACAATGGAAGATTATATGGGAAGCAGTTTCGTCCGCTTCCTTGCAGAGTCTACATAGTGGTTCCTCTGTCCAGATGCCCATCTTCTCCAGGTGTCCTCTTAGTGCGTTAAGATACCTGCCACAGTTGCAATCTGCTTCCTGGACAATTGCCAGATTTCAGCTGTTAGAATGTCTGATATGGGACCTATCATCCGTTTGCTGCGTTGCTGACAACTTGTGCAGACCCATTGTAATTGGTGACTTTTATTAGTCTACTCTGTAATTATTATACGGGCAATAATGGTTTTGGTTCCTTGCAATCGGGAGCGTTGCAGAAGCGCTGCTCTTTTTCAAGTGCGTCCGCCTTTTCTTTTCCTTCCAGACCTATGCGGCCTTACATAGGCAACGTTGAAAGAAAAGCAAGAATTTCATTTAGCTCATTATAAATCAGACTTTGTAGGTTTGCAACCCATGCAAGCGCAAAGCTGTTGTGCTGTGCCAGACGTTTTAAGTTATGAAGGCACTCCAAAACTGTCCCAGATTTTATTCTATGACATGCTGGAGCGTTTATCGCAGCCTAACTCTCCGCAAAAATATAGATGTGCTGTGTAGTCCATTCTTAAATTTTCCCCGACACATGTGTGTCTCTCTAGTGGCACCGTTATGCTGCTCCTAGGAGACAGACCACAGACTCTAGCAGCAGCTCTACTGTCTTTCTTAAAGCTGTCTGTGTACCAGAATAGATTTTGTTCTTGCTTTTTCTTGTGGTACTTCCCACTAGGAACCTCAGATGTTGATGGACCGAAAAGAGTGGAGACGCATTGTGCAGTCAGCCAGAACCCACATAGGGCTATAGAGCTACGGAAAGAAGAAATAATTCCCTTGAGTCCGCTGTAGCTTTGTTTTGAAGGGTATTTCGAATGAAAGCCTTTGAATCATCGAGTCTCGTTCCTTGTTAAGGATTGGCTCTGTTATTACATCCGTTATTGAGGTATGGCCCAACCTTGCTAGGATTTGTCATGTTTTTGCATTTGCATCTGAAAGCTCCCATCCTAATCTCCCCTGTGATGAAAATATCCAGGGGAGGGACGCTTAACATTGCTTCCAGAGCTGCTGAAGGTGCGGTTCTCATTGATCCCGTGAATCGAAAGCAAGGTAGTCTGTGTACACTGGAGAGTTTGTTTATAGCTTGCTTATGCATTAGTTCAGTACACCAAGCTGTGGACCCATATGTCAAGATGGGTCTTACTACTGCCTTGCACAACTTATGTACCATGTTTGGTTTTAGGCCCCAAGATTTGCCAAGTGTTCTCCTGGTCATCATCAATGCCATTTTGCATTTGTTGGTCGCCCGTGTAAGGTGTTGGTTCCTAGTCAGTTTTGCACGTAGGACCAAGACTAGGTACTTGACCTCGTCACTTGAACTCGGCTTTAATTGTTCGTTGTAGAAAATTGGGAGCTTTTTCCTCATTTTCGTGAAAGGCACACATATGGTGGATTTATGGTGTATAGCTTCTCCTTAATAATTCTCCTTAAAAACTTATGGAGCTGAATCCTGGAGTATGTCGGAAGCAGACAAAAACTCTCTTCGTATTTTTGAAAGACGGATTTTACGGAAGATCTTTGGACCAGTGAGAGAGAAAGAAGGAACTACGAACTTCAAGAACTAATAGAAGGTGAAGACATAGTAAGATTCATTAAGGCACAGAGACTTCGATGGGCGGGCCACATAATAAGACTGCCGAGTGCAAGAGCACCCAGATCCATCCATGAAGCGCAACCTAACACCTCAAGAAGCAGAGGTAGACCCAGAAGCAGGTGGAAAGATAAGGTAGAGGAAGATGTAGAAACTCTACAAGTAGGAAACTGGACACGTGTCGCTGAAGACCGTCAAAGGTGGAAGCGGATTGTTAAGTTTGGCCAAAGCTCACCCTGGGCTGTAGACTCAGAAGAAGAAGAAGCTTCTCCTTAAGAACTAAAAATTGTAGACAGACTGTCCAAGAGAATAAACTGGAAAAAAGTGCAGTATTTCAGGCACGTCTCCAGAAGACGGGGTGCATTAGAAAAACTGGTGGTTCAAGGCAAAGTCGACGGACGAAGGTCAAGAGAAAGATCTCCAACCCGATGGGTAGACGGAATCAGAAGCTTGACAGTACTCTCTCTGCACGAGGCCACAGAACTAGCCCAGAACAGAGAGGAGTGGAAAATTGCTTTAAAAAATGGTAGAAGCATAGTGCCACCAAACCCTAGTGAGGGTAGTAGGACCGAGGAGGAGCTTCTCCCTTACACCATTTTTCTACCTCGTTCAGAGCTTCTTGCATAAGCTGTGAAATCATGCACGGAAACTTCCCCCTTATGAAAATTAATACCACACTTTATTAATTTATTACTAAAGGTTTATTCATTAACATAATCATATTCTTTTTGACATTTCATTTCCATCGCTTACGTGACTCCAAATTCAAAATAAACATACATTTCTAGTATTGTGTTTGTTGTTTGGCAAAGGCCGTTAAACAAGAAGAAATTAAGGTAAACAAGGTCTAATTGTTATTTCATCGAGTGACCACCGGTATTAGTGGTCTCCCTATACCAAGTGCCTCTTCGGAGGGCGGATGAGCGAGTAGAAGTAAAGGGCCATTGGGCTCTTGCCATTGGGCCAAAAGCGCAAGGGCCTCTTTCCATTGGGGTGGGAAACTGTTCCTAAAGGCGGAAGAGCCACTTGATGGGCAACGGCGTAGGATGGAGAAGGCAACGAGAAACCACTCCATTAAAGATCCATTTGGATATCTCAGGCATCAGCAATGTATTCATAGATGGAGTACTCTTCAGTGAAATTAACCGGAGGTAAAATAATCCCCCGATCGGGTGGGGGCTGCTGAAGAGATTAAGAAATGAAGCAGAAGCCTGAAGACAGAGCAGTGTGGAGAATTGCTGTAAACCAATCTTCGCATTGAAGACGATTGATAATTATCATAAATAATCATCACAATTCATGCCTGCGTAATCAGTACTCCCACTCGCTTTCTCACACGCTTCCCCATACGCATGCCCTCGTGAAACTTAGTACAGGCTAGAGATGAGCATGGGATCCCATCGATCCATTCCATCCCATCATCTTATGGCATAGGATGAGTGGTATGAACGTCGCGTGGTATAGGATGGGATGGGATGAGTGGTATGAACGTCAGGTGGTAAGGGATGGGATGGGATGAGTGGTATGAACGTCGCGTGGTTTAGGATGGGATGGGACGACAATTTTGCATGAGACGGAGTGGCACGAGATTTGATAATCTAGTAAATCTAGTTCGTGCATAATTAATTGCTTATCGTGCCAATATGCACATTATCCATAATACGACCAGCCCAGGATATTTCCTGAAAAGTCTTACGATCCGTTTGCGACGTAAAAGGATTACTCACTGCCAGATGAAGAAATTACGGAAATTTCATTTTTCACGAATAATTCACGAATTATCATTAAGGAAGTCTGAAGCGAAAAGAGTGTATGCGTTATATAGAAAAAAGGAATGAGTGGGACAGGCCGCGCGATCTAGATGGGACGGAATGAATGGGATGGGACGAAAATTTTAGGTTTTTGGGATGGGACAGTGAGACGAAAATGTGATGGGATGGGACAGTGACAAGAATCCGTCACTTGATGGGATCTGGAACGAAAAACTCGTCCCATGCTCATCCCTAGTACAGGCAAAATACACAGTGAATTGTGCCGGATTGCGTATGGGAAAACCAGCGTGAATGTGAATATTTAAAAAATATTTTTCAAGACATAACTTAAGAACTAGCTCGTCACTAGAAGTTGAAAAATCACAAATTTCAGAATATAAACAATAGACCTTTTTACGGCTAGTTAAGCGCATGCGCATCCGCCAAGTTTGAAAGGCGGGAATATGAAAGTTTCGGGCACATATTTGGTTATAAGTCAAAAAGTTCGGGCACTTTTTGACGTATAACATGGCGGAAATTGACACATGTGCAGAAAAAAATTGTCTATGAAAAGGTCTATTAGTTTCTTTGTACAGATATATCCAAGAAAATACCTAATTAGGAAATAACATTCTCTCATTACATTCTGTCAAATGTATTATTAAGTTAAATTGTACATACGTGGTCTGTTAGAAAAGTATCCGACCTTTAGCCAGTAAAAAAAAAACTGGCATACTTGGAGCGTTGGAAACCTAATCACCCTCAAAGTAATCTCCTTGGGACTCCACACAGTTTTCCCAGCGGTGCCGCCATTGTTGGAAACATTTTAAAAAAGCCTCTTTCGGAATCGACTTTAGCTCGGCTGTCGTTGCATCCATAATGTCCTCTCTTGTTTGAAATCGCGTTCCTTTCAATGGCCTCTTGACTTTGGGGAATAACCAGAAGTCGCAGGGGGATATATCAGGAGAGTAAGGAGACTGTCGAACCAGAGTGAACCAGAGAAGTGTCGTGATGGAGTCAATTTCCTGATGACCACAACTCCAGTCGCATGCGCCGCACAACATCACGTTGGCGACATCAGCGTATGACATCCCTCATTTCACTTGTCGTCATTTTACTTGCATTGAAAAACCGACGAGAGCACTACACACTACGTCACTCGAACATTGCTCGACAGCAACTGACGCTATCTACAGGCGGGACAAGATTCATGCATGCGCACGAAGGTTCAAGCTCGGCTCATGCTTCAAATCGATCAGGTTTTCAAAATAAAAAATAAGGTCGGATACTTTTCTAACAGACCACCTATAATCTTCTGAAACCTCTAAAAATTTCAATGCGCTTGTCAGGCTCACTTGCGACTGACGCTCTGTGTGCGTTTATCCTCCCGCACATTTTTATGAGATTGTGGTCTGTCTAGTCTTGCCTGTCTAGTTTTGTCTGTCTAGTCTTGTCTTTCTAGTTTTGTCTGTCTAGTCTTGTCTGTCTAGTCTTGTCTGTCTAGTCTTGTCTGTCTAGTCTTGTCTGTCTAGTCTTGTCTGTCTAGTCTTGTCTGTCTAGTCTTGTCTGTCTAGTCTTGTCTGTCTAGTCTTGTCTGTCTAGTCTTGTCTGTCTAGTCTTGTCTGTCTAGTCTTGTCTGTCTAGTCTTGTCTGTCTAGTCTTGTCTGTCTAGTCTTGTCTGTCTAGTCTTGTCTGTCTAGTCTTGTCTGTCTAGTCTTGTCTGTCTAGTCTTGTCTGTCTAGTCTTGTCTGTCTAGTCTTGTCTGTCTAGTCTTGTCTGTCTAGTCTTGTCTGTCTAGTCTTGTCTGTCTAGTCTTGTCTGTCTAGTCTTGTCTGTCTAGTCTTGTCTGTCTAGTCTTGTCTGTCTAGTCTTGTCTGTCTAGTCTTGTCTGTCTAGTCTTGTCTGTCTAGTCTTGTCTGTCTAGTCTTGTCTGTCTAGTCTTGTCTGTCTAGTCTTGTCTGTCTAGTCTTGTCTGTCTAGTCTTGTCTGTCTAGTCTTGTCTGTCTAGTCTTGTCTGTCTAGTCTTGTCTGTCTAGTCTTGTCTGTCTAGTCTTGTCTGTCTAGTCTTGTCTGTCTAGTCTTGTCTGTCTAGTCTTGTCTGTCTAGTCTTGTCTGTCTAGTCTTGTCTGTCTAGTCTTGTCTGTCTAGTCTTGTCTGTCTAGTCTTGTCTGTCTAGTCTTGTCTGTCTAGTCTTGTCTGTCTAGTCTTGTCTGTCTAGTCTTGTCTGTCTAGTCTTGTCTGTCTAGTCTTGTCTCTCTAGTCTTGTCTGTCTAGTCTTGTCTGTCTAGTCTTGTCTGTATAGCCTTGTCTGTCTAGTCTTGTCTGTATAGCCTTGTCTGTCCGTCCATCCGCTAGCAGCGCCACTCATGCATATATACATACACATATATATCAACAAAGCTTTCTTACATTTTTCCATTTTCGCTAATAATAAAAATAAAATAATTTTCGCCGCGAAATTTTCACCATTTTTGTAGTGAATTTTAATAATTTTTTGAAGTTGAAGCGTACATCGTTCCATTTTTATTAAAGGCGTAGCTTTTACTTGTCATCTGTCAAGTAGTTACAGGTTGACTCATGACAACTGTTAAAATGGCGGGATATTGAAAAAGAAACCTCTTATTGGAAAACCCTTTACATTGTCTATTTACCCTTTGGTCTGTCTAATATTGTCTATTATAAATATTCCATACTCCGTCTAATCTTGTCTATCATAAATTGTATATGATTTGTCTTATCTTGTCCATTATACATAAAATTTGTTTAAAAATAATTCTTCGCATTAACTAAAAACTACTCAACTTGATTTATGACTTGTGGAATAGTTGCCGTCTTGAAGAAAATACAATTGCTTGTTATTAATAAGTAGAGGCCGTTTGCAGATAACGTCGCTAATTAATGTCCGTTAAAACTTAATACCAAACACAATTTATTACCACAATCAAAGTTAAACTTTCCGCTTTACACAATGCGAGAGTCGACGAGGATTTATTAATAGCCGCAGCGATTACTTTTCTGCCTAGTTAAATGTCTTCCCAGTAATTCGCACAGACGAAGATTTCGCAAAAGTAAATGTAAATGCAATTAAAATAGTGGTATTGATGTTGAGACGTTGTTGGGAATTTATTGGAGAAGTCAGTCAAGGGATTTCGTCGTTTCGCCGAATATACCGTCCAAACTTTGCAAAGTTGCTTTCGGCACTTTTAAAACAAGCTTAAAACGTTCGTCTACAATACGCAATAAGCTCTTCCACAACGCAGTTAAAAACTTTATCAACGAACACTATTGTAAATGTCTATTATTGTACAGTTCGTGGACTAAGTTAATACGTCATAACACACACGTATGTAACAGTCCGTGATTAATGTTAAGTTATGATTGATAACACACACGTGCGTTTGGTTTGCGATTCGCTGGTTGGTCGAGAGCTGCTATTACGTGCTCATTCGTTCAGCGCCCCCCGTGCCACAATTCAAACTAACGGAAATTGACATTGCGTAAATTGGGTTGCCTATATCTATGAAAACCCTTATTCCAATTAAACCCAAAATAAGTAACCCAATTAAAAATGAATTTCATTTCTATCAAGTTAAATAATGTCGAGTAACAGTTATATATGAAAATTCAACTGTTTGTTTATTATAATGTTAAGTAATGATAATTAAATAAACATAATCTAATAAAAAATAAATTTGTTACATCAAACATATTTTTCTTATTAAACAGAAACAAATTAGTGTGGTCGTAGATAAAGTATAGTACATAACTCGAGTTGTATGGCAATTACGTACTTGCGGAATTAATAATGAATTAATAAAATAATATGCTTCTTATAACTCTCGTTACGTAATATACTATTACACACGCCAAATTATTTCAACGCCAAAAGAAACTAACAAATGTTTTGACTGCGGCATCTAATCTGCACTCTATTTATTATTATTTATTATATTTAGTTTTCACATAATAGGTTTGGTGGAAACGTGGGTGGAAGAGAAAGACTGGCCGGATGTTAAATCTAAGTTACCTAGGGGATTTAGATGGGAGTGTCAAGGTGCCCTGTAGGAACAGGTCAAAGGTAGAGCGAGAGGAGGAATAATAACAGGGGTGCAAGTAAATATTGTCGAGTCAAGAGAGAACTATCAGGAGGAATTTGAAGGTATTCAAGAGAGGGCCGTGGAAATCAATGGGGAGGTGTTAAGATTGTTCATAATCTATAACAACCAAAATTTGGAGCTGTTTATGAAAGAAATTAACAGAAGAGCTAGCGACGTGTCAGGAGAAAGAATTGTCTTGGCAGGAGATTGGAACGTAAGGATAGGTGAACTCCAAACAGGAAATATAAGTGCGGAGGGTTCGAAGATAACGAGAAGATCGAGGGATAAGTTAGTTACCAAAGAAGGCAGAAAATGGTTGGAATGGGTGGAAGATAAGGAATGGAATGTAATTAACGGGTGTGTTGAAGGAGACTGGAGCGGAGAATTCACTTATGCTGGTGGGAGACGGGCATCGGTAATTGATTATGTAGTAGTCAATGAGGTAGCAAGAATGCGCATAATGAACATGCAAATAGGCGAGAGAGATGAGTCTGATCATTTTCCATTGGAAATAACGTGGGAAGGTAAAATCAGGACAGTGCCAAGAGAGAATAGTTATGCTAAAGTAGTCTCGGTTTGGAACGATAAAGCCATTGTTAGGTTCCAAAGCAATCTGGAAAGAATAACCCCGGGAGTCGGTAGTTTGCAGCATTTAATGGAAGTGGTTCGAGAAGCTATGGTTCGGGTCAAGATCAAATGTGGAGGGGCTAAAGAAACATATATGGTTGACGATTAAGTCAAGGAACTTAAGAGGTCTGTGAGGAAGAAGTTCAAAAGGTGGAAGGAGGGCCAGGACTCGATGGAGGAATACAATAGGTGCCGTAAGCAGCTGAAGGAGCTGGAACTCCAAAAGAAGAAGGAGAGGGAAGCCGCGCAGTTCGAGAAGTTAAAGGAGATCCACAATGAAGCGGATATTTGGAAAATGGTGTCAGCTTATAGACGAAAACAAGGGTGTTGTGACAAGCCGCTGGACCTGTGGAGAACCTACTTTAAAGAGCTGCTAACCAGTGGTGTGCCCGAACAGTTCAGCGACGAGACAGGAGGGGTTAATGGGGCAGTAATTGGCAGTGATGAATTTACGTGGAAAGAATTTACAAGTGTTGTGGATAGGCTTCCGAAAAAAAAGCAGTGGGCTTGGACAGTATCCCGAATGAAGCGTGGAAGCATGCGCCGATACTCATCCAGCAAGAGCTTTTCAAAGAGCTAAACAAGATGTACAGAGGTTGTAAAAGGGTGTCGGAGAGCTGGAAGGAAGGCTTAATTGTACCAATATATAAAAGTGGAGATAGGTAAGACTTAGCTAACTACCGAGGAATAACGGTTATGGACTCGTCTTATAAAATCTATGCAAAGCTGTTGGAGCAAAAGCTTTTATGTGAGGAGGAAGATAAAGGCCTAATCCCAGATGTGCAAGCTGGATTTAGAAAACATTATAGTACGGTGGAGCACTTGGTGACGTTGAAATATATTGTGGAGAAGGAATTGGTTAAGAAACAAGGGAAGCTTTACGCTCTGTTTATAGATTTGAAGGCAGCTTACGACACTGTGGGGATAAATATTATTTAACCTGTACACGGCTGATTTAGAGAGTGTACTGAGCAAAGGTCTAGCTGGAGGGGTAGTAATTGGTAATAGGAAAGTTTGGAGTTTGGCTTACGCGGACGACGTTGTGATCTTAGCTAGTACGAAAGGAGAAATGTCAGAGATGATCGATCGGGTGAAAAGATTTTTTGAAAAGAGGAAACGAGTAGTGAATGTGAAAAAGACTAAATGGATGGTGTTTCGAAAGAGAGCGGGTAATAGGAGTGAATCGTTTAAGTGGGGAAGCAGCATATTTGAGCAAGTTAGCAGCTTCAAATACCTTGGGTTTATGTTTGGGCAGGATGGGTCCGCTAAAGACCATGTAAAATATATTTGTAAAAAGGCGTGGGTGGCTGCAAACGGGCTATGGAATGTATGGAAGGAGTGCTTGAATAATAACTTTGCAGCGAAAATGGTAGTGTGGAAGGCATGTGTGAGAAGTATTCTTTTGTATGGAGCGGAAGTGTGGGGAGTGAGAGAGGAGGAGAAAATTGAGAGAGTGCAGCTGCAGTTTCTAAAAATGGCCCTCAAACTAGACAGGTCTTCGCAAGCAGCTAGGAGGGTCGTCAAGTTTGAAGGGAAAGTGTATGGAATGGGCAATGAACGAATTGTAAAAGAAGTACTGAGAGTTGTAAGAATGGAAGGTTTGGGTATTCATAAGGTGACTAAATGGGGGAGTGAAAGGAAGAAGTTGTATGAAAGCTGCGGATGGGCATACGGGGAAATTGCGAGAATGTTTGTGAGTGGAAGGAAGGTGGAAGAACTGGTATATGAAAGGTTAACCGAGGTGGAGCTGCAGAGTCGTCAGAGGATGATCGAGGGGAGTAATTTTCTACCCGAATATGGGAGCGTGCAAGTGTTTCAAAGGCTCCCGTTGTACCTTACAAGAGATAGACTTCCTCAAGCATTGATAGCACGGCACAGATGCGGGTCAGAGGAAAAGGGCAGGAGATACTGGATGGGCTCCCGTTTTAAACGATGTGAGATATGTGGGGAAGCTAGTGACGTGTGGGCGCATTGGGCTCAAAGCTGTGCAGGATGTCAGTGGAGCAGAGAGGAGAGTGTGGTAGTAGAAGACTGGGGCTCGTGTATGAGGGAGGACGGAGCGGGATGGCCCTTGATGAAAAGAGTGGTGGAGTTAAAAAAGAATAAAACTTTAGTTCTTTTACCATCTGGTGACGCGTGATTTTATTATTATTTGAGAGGAAATGTTGTTTTTGAGAGGATTATTTTTTTTTCTTTTTCTTTTTGTTTGTTTTCTTCTAGTTATTTATTATTTTTTGTTCTGTCTTAGGTTGGAGCGTGTGTGTAATTATTTGGTTAACATAGATGGTAGCACTGTTATATGTAAAACTGTAGTTGTTTATGCCAATAAAAGGAATCTAATCTATTATATTATATTCTTGTTCTAGTCCATTCTTAGTCAAGTCTAACTTAGTCTAACTCAAGACCACCACCATCTGGCTATGTGCGCAAACATGAGTGAGACTTGAACAGAGGAGGACCTGATACTCGCAAACGACAAAGCAACATATAAGGATTTTTTGGAAACTGAAAATTTGATTTGTTATGGTGATCCGGACTAGTGTTGTAACGGAGCTCCGCCTCCGCCTGCGCAAGTGCGGAACTTCCGCAAGAAATTATACCTCCGCCTCCGCTTCCGCCCCCGTGTTTTTTTTTGGGGAAGTTATAACGGAGGTTTGTTTACGTTACGTCAACACGCAAAGAACGACGCTGTGAAATGCGTCGCAGCGCGATTAAGGCTTGCACATGAAATAGTAAGAATTCTGCTTGTGTAGCGGAAAAGGAGTAGGTTATGTCACGTGACACATGTATCAACATGTGAGCTGGCTAGATCGTAATTGTTATTGAGCTTTCTAGTAGAAATTCTTATTCAAATCGCGCGTTCATACCGAAATCCAGTGAGATTTGGCAGTATAACTAAATATAAAGAAATCAAATGTGGGATACATCACACCCCAAAGCAAAACAAAAGTAAAAATATGATCGGAGAAATGATTGCATTACAAAATCTGCCGTTCCATTTTATCAAAGGCATTGGTTTTCGTCGCGTAATGCAAACTGCTTTGCCAAATTATCAATTAACAGGGCGTCATTTTTTTACTGACGATATATTTGACGAGATATATATGAAAATGGCTACCAGAATTAGCCAAATGCTGAAAGCATTTCTAAAACTGTCATTCTCCACGGATATTTGGTCTGAGCCAAGTGTTAATGTGTCGCTTTAGAGCAGGGATTCCCAAAGTGCGGCCCGCGGGCAAAATGCGGCCCGCGAACCTTGTGAATGTGGCCCGCGATGTCGATGCCATGATTTATATTTTTATTAAAACAATAAAAAATAAATAAACCGTAAAATAGATAATAAAATATTACGAATAAAATACAATAAAATGTGGATGCAATTTTTCAGCCCTTTAAATAAACTTATCATAACGGTAAAAAAGTGTATCGCACAGATACAGATACAGAACGACACTACGACCTAAGAAATTCCTTCAGTGGTCAGAAAATGATGTTTAAAAATCCGATTAAACAAAATGACTCTTCCGTTTTGGCTAGCTATGTTATTGCTCAAGAAATTTCCAAACATAGTAAACCATTTTAAGAAGTAATTTTTTTTTAAATTGTATGTTAAAAGTTGTCGACATGTGTGCCCAGATAAAAAGTCTTTATTCAAAGATATTTGTTGCTCGAAAATGGCCACTTCCCGTAAATATAGAAGATATTGATGAGCATGTTACAAGAAATTTGAAAATCGTTTACTGCTTTTTCCATTGCTTTGGACAAAAGTATCGATATATGGGATTCGGACAACTTTTAATATTTATTCGTGGAGTTACTGAACTTTGGAGCATGCTTATGATTCGCAACATATTAATTGGAACAATTTGGTAGGAGTAACTAAAGACGATGCTCCATCTAAGATTGGCCACAAATAACGATTAATACATTTAAAAAAAAAACGGCCAAGTGCGAGTTGTGACTCGCGCACCGAGGGTTCCGTACAAACTTGTATAGTATAGTATTATTATGTAGATTATCAACATATTATGTAGATTATAAATAAAAATTAGACGAAATATAATATATACAGGATGTTACGGGACTTGAGTATGTCGCATGTCGGTTATAAAAAAGCAAAATTTAGACATAATATATACCCTGTATATATTATGTATATAAAGCGTACGTGATGGAATGCATAACGAATATAAACAAAGAAAATTCAGAATAAACATAGAATAGGACCTAACTGTATGCAATCCATATGCTTCTGGAGCCTGACAATACCACTACGACAACATTAGTGAATTTTCATAAGTTTCAAATAGTAAATTCGCATTTTTCTTGTAATTAAACTACATATTTACGGTTTTCAGATTTTTCCCTTGACATGTGCTGTAAGACACCGCTTCTTGCCAAATTTCATGATTCTAGGTCAACGGGAAGTACCCTATAGGTTTTGATTCCCTCGTGAAATCGCAAAATATGCGACATAAACGGTCATATCTTTTGATCGCGTTGACTTACAAGTTTGATTTTTTCACAGCTGAAAGAGACCGCAGACTCGAGTATTTGATACAAATTTCAATTTGTTACCTCTACGCGTTCCTGAGAAAAATGTCTTGACAGACAGACAGACGGACAGACAGACAGACAGACAGACAGACAGACAGACAGACAGACAGACAGACAGACAGACAGACAGACAGACAGACAGACAGACAGACAGACAGACAGACAGACAGACAGACAGACAGACAGACAGACAGACAGACAGACAGACAGACAGACAGACAGACAGACAGACAGACAGACAGACAGACAGACAGACGGACAACAAAGTGATCCTATAAGGGTTCCGTTTTCGATACGGAACCCTAAAAAACAAGTTGAAAGCTGATGTAATGATGATGTAATTTATCGGAGTATACCGATAAATTACATCATTATCATTGTAATATTCACCAAGAAAATCTTATAGCTCAAGTGTTAAGAATGGATATTGTTATGAATGATGTTAATACAGTTTAAAACTCTCTTAGAAGAATCTCCATTTGGAGACGTTATATAATTTTCAAAAGTTCGATGGCTTTCATGAGGACAAAAATAAAAAGGTTTTGGTTTAACAAAAGAAATTACGAAGTTTTTAACTGGAAAAAATCGATGTCTCATTGCAAAATATTAACTGGTTATGCGACTTGACATTTCTAGTAAACGTAATTGGTGTTATGAATGACTTCAATTTAAAATTACAAGCTAATAAGTTTTTGGCCCGCCAGAAATTTTAGAAATACCAAATTGGCCCGCCCAGGAAAAACTTTGGGAATCCCTGCTTTAGAGCCTAAAGGCACATGGGATTTCTGAAGACTTCGCCCGTAGACAAATTGTTTTAAAATGTTGCTTACTTAATGGTCGCTATAGCGGTGTTATTATAAGTTCTGTATATTCCATACCAAACAGTTACTTGCTCGCTGTGCAGAGGATTGTGATTCAGTTGTTGCGGGTTTTCACTTGCCGAGTACCGTAAGTTTGATTCGTTTACCAACTCCGATAAATGAAAGTGGGCCTCGTCACTCGTGAACAAAACGATATCATCCGTCAGCAATTATAACATCGCATCTGTCAACCTGTGTCGTCTCATGCAGCAGTTTTTGCAAAATTCATTACTGATGAATTCATTCATTACTCTTTCAATGTTTTCCGGGGAACCGTACAGTTCGATGACGTCCCGGCGCAATCCCTCGTCTCAAAGATCATGTTCTTTGAAAACTACGCACCGACAAATGGTATTCCGTTTTGGAACTTTCATGTCAACTTGTGGACATGGCGGTCGGTAAAAAGAAGGGGTTGCCGAAAGGAGGCAAAAAGGGAGTCAAGAAGAAGATTGTAGATCCTTTCACAAGGAAGGACTTCTTCTTCTTTATTAAGTGCTGTCTCCTCTTAGAAGGTTGGCAATCATCATGGCGATGCGCACTTTCGACATCGCAGCTCTAAATAGATCGATGGAACTACAGTTGGACCATTTTTTTAGGTTATCCAACCAGGAAATGCGTCTTCTTCCTATGCTTCTCCGTCCTTGTATTTTGCCTTGTATAATCTCTTGCAGGAACCTATATCTTTCCCCCCGCATTACGTGACCCAGGTACTGCAGCTTTCTGACTTTTATTGTATTGATTACTTCCCTTTCCTTCTTCATTCTTCTCATTACTTCATCATTCGTCACTTTATCCACCCAACTTATCTTTAGAACCCTTCTATAAGTCCATAGCTCAAATGCCTCCATTTTATCTATCATGTTTTTCTTTAGCGTCCAGGCCTCCATTCCGTAAAGCAGTATTGAATATACATAACATCTCAACAATCTGATTTTAAGATTTAAACTCATTTCTTTGGTGCAAAATACGCCTCTCATTTTGTTAAACACACTTCTTGCTTGTCCGATTCTTGCTCTAATTTCTTCAGTGTTGTCATTGTTTTCGTTGACAATTGTTCCTAGGTGCTTGTATTTTGATACTTTTTCTACCACTTCTTCATGAATTCTTAGGTTCTCTTGTGGGTGCTGTTGTTTAGAGATTAACATGCATTTAGTTTTTCTGATGTTTAGTGTTAGTCCGTTTTCCTCACTGCTTTCTACTATCTGGTCAATTAGTCTTTGTAAATCCGCCATGTTCTCTGCAATCACTACCGTGTCATCTGCGAACCGTAGATTGTTAATTGGTTTTCCATTAACTCTAACTCCAGTTGTTTCCTCCGACAGTGCTCGTTGGATTATTTCTTCTGAATATAGGTTGAAGAGCATTGGTGACAGCACGCATCCTTGTCTCACCCCTCGCTGAATTTCTGTATCTTCGGAAAGTTCGTTTCTCTCTTTTACTCGGGCAGTTTGATTAAAGTAAAGGTTAGATATAATTCTAATATCCTTCATATCTAATTTCTTTTGTCGGATCATTTGAATAAGATGATTGTGTCTGACTTTGTCGAAGGCCTTGTTGTAGTCCAGAAAACACACGTAAACTGGTTGATTGACATCCATGCATCTTTGTGTTAGCACATTGAAAGCAAACAGAGAGAGCCTCTCTTGTCCCCATAGCGTTTCTAAAGCCAAATTGTGTTTCGCTAATATCTTGTTCAAGCTTCCTAAAAATGCGTTGATGTATAATCTTTAGAAATATCTTAAGACTATGACTCATTCTTCTTCTTTAATCCATAGCCGGCGCATGGAGAGGTGGTCGACCTCGTAGCCAGTACGCTGCTGTTGGTGCCGCTAGATTCCGTGCTCCATTCACTATACGCTTCCATGCTAATCGATCAGTTGCAACGGTTCTTGCCTCAGCTGTTGTTACTCGCTGGTTTTTTAAATCGTTCTCTACGTGTTTCAACCATGTGGTCTTCGGTGCTTGTTTTTGTGTTCTCCAATCAAGAGGTCGTTTTTTCCATAGGAGTTTGTGCGGTACTCGATTGTCGCCCATCCTACAGATGTGGCCGAACCATCGTAATCGGCGTTTTTGAATTTCCTCAACAATCGGTGTCTGTTGGTCGCACCTTTCTCTGATTGTCTCATTTCGGAGGTGGTTGAGGAGTGAGACGCAGAGAATCTGTCTCAGGCATCGCATTTGGAAGGCCTCGAGCTTGTTAAGGTCTGGTTTGAGTAATGTCCATGTTTCCGATCCATAAAGAAGAATTGGGAGGATCAGCGTCCGGTATAGGCGTATTTTGGTTTTGATGGTAATATTCGTCCGCTTCCATATGCACCACTTGAGTGAAGCAAACGTTGCTGTTGCCTGGCCTATCCGGCTGTGAACTTCGGCTGTCGAAGCTACTTTCTTCTCCACAACCAGTGATCCCAAATATTTGAACTGTGGTACCTGCTCGATTGTGGTTCCATGGAGGTAAACTCTGGCTTCAGATGCATCCGTTGTAAGCACTTTGGTCTTATCCGCATTGATTCTCAGTCCGTATGACTGGCAATGCGGGAAATGTCATACAAGGTGTCTGTTGCTTCGGCATCTGTGTTGGCGAAAACCGCACTGTCATCGGCGAACATCAGATCGGTTAGGAAGTTTTTGTCATCATATCGAACTCCGCGTCGCCCATCAAACGCTTTTCGCATAATCGTGTCGATCACAATGTTAAAAAGGAGCGGCGAGGCCACGTCTGCTTGCCGGACTCCGGTTCGAATCGGGAATTCCTCAGACATGTCGTTTCGGATACGAACATTGCTGGTTGAGCCGTCGTACGATGCTTGAAGAAGTTGAATGATTTTAAGTGGCACGTGTTCGATCTTCAGGGCTTCCCACAAGCTTGTCTAATCGATGCAATCAAAAGCAGATTTGAAATCGATGAAGACGATGACAGTTCGTTTGCCACATCGAATTCTTTCTTCCATTAGCTGACGGAGAGCAAATATCTGATCGATGCATCCTCGATGTGGTCGAAATCCAGCTTGTTCTTCCCGGCTTGTTTGCTCTCGATGTTTCTGTAGTCTTGATTGTATGATTTTCATAAATACTTTGCCGACGATCGAGAGGAGGCTAATACCACGGTAATTCTTGCATTCCCGACTGTCGCCTTTCTTCAAAATAGGCACAACAATCGCTTTCTTCCACACGGATGGAACACAATCTGAATGCCATATATGCACTGTGAGAACGTGAAGTTGATGTAATAAGACGTCTCCCCCGGCTTTGATCATTTCGCCAGTTACTTGATCTCCTCCCGGCGCTTTACCATTTTTCAGGGATTTTATTGCCGTCTTCACCTCATTGATTGTTGGTTCAGTATCGGGAAACTGATTTATCGGCTGCTCAATAATCGGCATTTCGGGTGCTGGACCTACTGGCGGATTGTGGTTGTACAGCTGATGAAAGAATTCTCTCCACCGCTGTAGACGTTCCTGAGGAGAGGTCACGAAAGTTCCATCCAATTTTTTGATATTGTCATTTGTTGATGTTGTTTTGCCACTTAACCGTCGGATTGTCTGGTACAGCGTCCGGTACTCATGCCTTGACGCTGCTTCTTCCATGTCAGCCGCGATGTTATTCCAGTAAGCTTCCCGTTCCAATTTCATTTTCTGTCGAACTTCTTTGTTCAATCGTCGGTATTGTTCCTAATCGACGTGTTTCATTTGCTTCCGCTGGTCGACTAGATTGAGACAGTCGTCCGAGATCCATTGCTGCGTCCGTCGACGGATGGGCGGACACAGCTCCGTTGCACACCCCACAATAGACTCAGAAAGTTGTTTTTCTTCTATGTTGATATCGACTGGTATCGTGAGTGCTGCAAATTTGTTGGATAATGCGATTTGAAATTTTCGGCTGGTTTCAGGGTCTCGCAGACAGGCCCAGTTCCTCTTGGTTGATGGTGGTGCCTTTTTCTTTGCTCTTTGTAATTTCAATTGTAGTTTCACTCGGACAAGATAATGGTCTGATCCACAGTCGGGTCCACGCATCGCACGTACATCTTTGAGCGTCGATCGGAATCTGGTGTTGACCAAAATGTAGTCCAACATCGCCGAATCGTTGCCGGATGGATTTCGCCACGTGAGTTGATGTTTGAGGGGGTGACGAAAGATGCTGTTGCCGATGATCAAGTTGTTTGACGCTGCAAATGATAAGAGGCGTAATCCGTTGTCATTTATTTCCCCGTATCCGAATTTTCCCATCGTTTCTTCCCAACCGGTTCGATCTGCATCCGTATGTGCATTAAAGTCGCCCATAAGTACGATTAATTCGGTTTGGGGTATTGTATCCAGTGTGTGTTGAAACTGGGCATAAAATTCATCCTTGTTTGTGTCCGGGCTGGTCTCAGTTGGGGCGTAGACGGATACGATATGGGTCTTAATCGTTCCATCAATAGTGATAACCGCCAGACGCTCGGATATCGGTTGGAATGCGATAACACAGGCAGAGGCCCGTCGATCAACCATAAAGCCAACGCCCGCTTCTCGTTTGTCACCACCAGAATAGAATAGCGTCATCGTCTCGTCGATTGATGGTGGGTCAACCTTCATTGTCCCAGATCCTGTGAGCCGCAGTTCTGATAATGCACAGAATGACTCATTAAGCTAACTGTTCGATGGTCACTGCATTCTTTTGCATTAGGTTTTTTAGTATAGCCACAAAGGTTGAAGTCAGCCAATCTTTAGGAATAATGCCTGTATTATAGATTGTATTGTACAGGTCAACGAATATTCTTATTTGTTCTTCTTCGATGAGTTTAATTATCTCGGCTGGTATTTCATCCGGGCCACATGCTCTGTTGTTTTTCGTGAGTTTGATTGCGTTTATGACTTCCTCTTTCGTTATATTTGGACCGTTTTCTTGACTTAGCTCTTCTGTTATTGTTTCCGGTTGCCTCTCATCATCAAACAATTCTTGAATGTATTCTTTCCATCTCTCTAGTTTTCCATTGATATCAGGGATTATTTTGCCATTTTAACAAGATATTAGTTCTGTTCGTTTTCTTGATACCACATAGTTCCTTGACTTTCTTATGCATATTAAAGCTGTCATTCTTTGGCATAAGTTCTTCTATCTCTGAGCATTTTTCATCATACCATTTCTCTCTTGTGTATCGTATTTTTTTTCTTATCTCTCTTTGTATGCCTTTATATGTGTCTTTGTTTTTATGCAGTCTTCTGTCTTCCATTCGTTGCAGTATCTCGTCAGTCATGCATGGCTTGCTTTTGTTATTACATTTGTTTTTCCCCAATATTTCCTTGGTCGGTTTGGATATGCTATTTTTGAACGCTTCCCATTTCTTGTTGCTATTTTCGTTTGTGGTACTTTTAATTTGACTTAGTTCGTTGTTAATTCTTGTTGCTAGTTGTTCTCTCGTTACTGGATCTTGTAGTTGTGAGATGTCTAATTTGGTTTTATTTTGTTTCGGTATTCGCTTCTTAAGTTTAACTTCCATTCTTATTATTACTGGGTTATGGTCTGTAGATACATCCGCTCCGGGATATGTTTTAGCGGATTTGATAGAATTACGGTAGCGCTTGTTTATTAGGAGGTAGTCTATTTGATTTCTAACAATCTTGTTGTTGGTCCCATCTGCTGGCGACTTCCATGTATATAGTCTTCTTTCTGGTAGTTTGAAATAAGTATTTGTGATTACCATGTCATTCTCTTGGCAGAATTGTGCTAGCCTTTCTCCCTTATCATTTCGACTCCCCAATCCGAACTCTCCTATACTATCTCCATCTCTCAATTTTCCGATTTTCGCGTTCCAATCTCCCATTATAATTGTAGTGTCTCTGGTCTTGGTAATTTTCAGCGCTCGTTGGACATCGTTGTAAAATTGTTCTATTTCTTCTTCACTTTTGTCAGCCGTAGGTGCATGCATATACTTGAATAATGTTAGTTACTGTTTTGGTTGCTTGAATTTGAAGCATGACTACTCTGTCCGATATTGGAATGAATCCGGTCACCGATTGTCTTACCCTGTTGTCAACCAATATTGCCACTCGAGTGATGAGATTCATCGTTTCCGGAATAGTAAATCTTGGTTTTATTGATGGTTAACTCTCCTGAGTTAGCCCATCTGGTTTCGCTTATTCCCATTATATTCACTCTTAGTCGATGCATTTCTTGAATCACATTATACACTTTTCCTGTTTCATGCATGGACTTGACGTTCCATGTACCGATTTTCATAGTTGACCCGGAGATTCTTTGCACCCTCCGATCACTTAAGACCCATCCATGATAATTTATACTAGGGATATCCTTGGAATCTTTAATACAGTGGTTTCCCGTTGCCTTCTGTATTCTCCTGCCGTTGGCCACTTCTTGGCTCAACCGCCTTTGGCAATAATTTCTTATCTCCAGGACAGGGCGAATGCCCGTACCCTTATTAGTTCATCCACCCTAAGCTGTTGACTAAAAAAGGGGGGACTGCTTATACCGGCAGTAATTCGGTAAACACAAATTACATCAAGTTGACAATATAATAATAATAAGGAAGGACTGGTATGATGTAAAGGCACCATGCATGTTCCCTACTAGACGGGTTGGTAAGACCTTGGTCGTACGCACCCAAGGTGCCAAAATCGCCTCTGAAGGTTTGAAACATAAGATTTTTTCGGAGGATCATTTCTTTGAATCATAAGAGTATTAATTTGTGACCATCTCAAGATGATGCTGCGGGATTGGGACATCCAGGACGAGCATTTGCATTGCTTTGTTAGAGATGGTGGATCAAATATGGTCGGAGCAACGCATTTGGCGAATATGCCTAATGCGAGTTGTACAGTCCACCAACTAGTGTGTTGGGTTCAAAAACATTATTCAAAAACTAATCGAAGACATCAATTCTGGATTATGTGACCTTCCAAGCAATGCACTTTTGGGTGAATAAATGCGAAATATGCAATGCCGGGGTGGCGCATACTAAAAGTCAAAGTGAAATAGGGGTTTATTGAGAGACGAGGCTACACAAGACTACACAATACTAGATAAGACTAGACATGGCAAGTGAGAGACCCGGGTTCGATTGCCGGTCGTGGAACTGTAATATATTTTAAGTTAACCACTGTATTCGCTTGCTATATACTTGGACCCAAGGTAGAAATTAAAGTTTTTTAATGAAATAATTAAAGAAAAACTTCAGTCCGAACTATTACGCTTGATAACGCTGGTTATGATGTTACCTATATTGAATAAAGACGAACCTATTTTTTAATATGATTAGGTAGACTCCGTTAACCTACGCATCTGCGGAGGCTAGCTATTCACCTCCGCATCCGCCTCTGCTTCCGCTAAAAAGACCTCCGTTACAACTCTAATCCAGACACGGAAAGTAAGTAAGTCCATTCTTTGTAAAGTTCGCCTAATCTAGTCTTGTTAATGTAATATATTTTAATTTTCACATTATTTGCTATATTAACTTTAAGTATCTTTGGATAAATTGTTTTGAGAAACTCAGTTAATTTGGAGTTTAATTAATTGATGTTTTAGTAAATAATTGTCTAGGGAAGTTTTATTTTCGGCTTTCGTCAGGCAACAACAAAACAATTATGCTTGGTGAATGGTTATCGACCTGCATCAAGAGCAGAAAGGAACACGTTTGTGTTTTGTTCCCAACACTCTAAGTTAACCGACTAAATATTTTTTCTGCACTCTATTACGCAACAGTTTAGAAGTTTATAGAACAAGCGACAGCAATTGTTCGTCACAATTAGATAGAAAACATGAAACTATACATGCTAGATAAACAAGACTAGACAAACAAGACAAGACTCAAAGGCTAGCTAGAAAAGTCTGTATCTGCAGGATTTTAATTATCCCGTTTAAATGTTTTCGCTTCTGAAAATTCGGGCTAATAAACCATCCGTGTTTTCCGGCTGCTCAGGCACTTATTGTCCTTTTCTGTTCTTTTTGCACAGCGCGTTCCGAGAGCTTTATCGATTTTCGCCACATATTTTCTGCAACCTCCAACATTCCGATAACGACTTGTTCATTATTATTATTATCACTGCATATTTTCTTTCAAACAAATCATTTGAAATAAATTAAACCTTGTCTAGGCTTCTCTGGTCTTGTCTGGTTTTATCTGGTCTTGTCTGGTTTTATCTGGTCTTGTCTAAACTTATATGGCCTTCTGTAGCCCAGTCTTGTCTCTCACTGAACCTATTGAAAAAACCTATTCCACTTTGTCTTTTAGTATGCGCCACCGCGGCATCGCATATTTCGCATTCATTCAGGGTGGGCAGCGCAGGCGGTTAGTGAAGACCGTCCAAGTTGTTGCCTCCACGACCGGCAATCGAACCCGGGTCTCTTACTTGCCATGTCTAGTCTTATCTAGTATTGTGTAGTCTTGTGTAACTTCGTCTCTCAATAAACCCCTATTTCACTTTGACTTTTAGTATGCGCCACCCCGGCATTGCATATTTCGCATTTATTCAGGCTGAGCACCCCAGACGATTAGTGAAAACCGCCCTAGTTGTTGCTTCCAGATCGGGAATCGAACCAGGGTCTCACGCTTGCCATGTCTAGTCTTATCTAGTCTTGTTTAGTCTTGTCTAGTCTTAACTAGTCTTGTCAAGTCTTGCCTAGTCTTGTCTAGTGTAGTCGTGTTTGGTCTTGTCTGGTATTGTCTGGTCTTTTATGGCCTTACTTGGTCTTGTCAGGTCTAGTGTGGTTTTATCTGCTCTTGTTTGGTCTAGTCTGGTTTTGTCTAGTCTTGTCTTGTCTAGTCTTGTCTTGTCTTGTCTAGTCTTGTCTTGTCTAGTCTTGTCTAGTCTTGTGAAGTCTTGCCTATCTTGTCTAATCTTGTCTTGTCTAGTTTTGTCTATACTCTGTTCGGCGAGAGAATGCATCCAGTGTCGACGAGTTTAGATTGTTCTGCGCATACACCCCCCCCCCCCCCTTATTTCGAGTGCGCGTTGTTAATTGCCCGTAATTGAAAAACTGACGCATATATCTTAACTCAAACTAATCTGCGCGTATCTCGATGCGTCCCTTACCAACGTCGGACAGAGTATAGTCTGTTTCATTTTGTCTGCTCTTGTCTGGTCTTGTCTGCTCTTGTTTGGTCTTGTATGGTCTCCTCAGGTCTTGTCTGGTCCTGTCTAGGCTTATACTGTCTACTCTTCTCTACACATGCCTAGTCTTGTCTATTATCTAGTCTTGTCTATTATTGTCTTATCCAGTAAATTATCCAGTCTTCTGAATTCTTGCCTAGTGTTGCCTTATCTAGTCTAGTATTTACCTTGGTCTGTTTCTGTCCTAGATTATCTATTTATGAAAATATAATAATTTTATGCTTTGTTATATTTTTATGTTTTTCTAGAAATAAGGCCTAGGCCGCACTACGGCTAAACCGCCGCGGTTTTCAACCGCCTGATTTTATAACTCAAGTAGATTAATACAAGCGGCCTCACTTGCGGTTTTTTCCCGCGACTGATTTTTCCCATAGCGTACTGTGTGTTTCTCGAGTGGTTTCGCGGTTATAGCGGTTACCGCTCGCTAGAAAAAACCGTAGTGCGGCCTCGGTCTAAGGTGATTTATGGAGAGAATAAATATTGAATAGTACGTATTGATAGTCCCAATTGTTTGCTTGCTTCTTAGTAAAGTAATAGAGATAATTAATGACATTTCAAGAGAAGAAAAAATTTATTAATAATAGATAAGGTGGAAAACAATCGTGCATTTAGTAAAAACTAATCGATAAGATTGTACAATTTGTGGAAAAATACTTATTGATTGTTTGTTTCAATAAATAATTTCATATAATTATTATTAAGCAATAGTGTAGTCAGACACGTCTAAACAGATAAGACTAGACATATAAGACTAATAGGCAATACTAGATAGACAAGACTACACCGACAAGATTCGATAGACACGACTAGGCAGACAAGACTAGGTATTCAAGATTAGACAGACAAGACTAGACAGATAAGATCTTAGACAGACCAGACGAGAGAGACAAGACTAAAGAGACAAGATTAGACATACAAGAGTCGACAAACAAGACTGGACAGGCAAGACTACACAGACATGTTTAGACAAACGAGACTAGACAGACCAGACTAGACAGACAAGACTAGATGGACAAGACTAGACTAAACAGACAAGACTAAACACAAAAGACTAGACAGGCAAGACTCGACAAACAAGACTGGATAGGCAAGACTACACAGACAAGATTAGACAAACGAGACTAGATAGACCAGACTAGACAGAAAAGTCTAAAGACACAACAGGCAAACAATGCTATAATATCTTTTTATGTTAAACTGAATTGGTAGTTAATTAAGTCATTAAAACTTGGTAGCTAAATGCTTTAGGGTGAGAATTAACGAGCAGTTTAAAATCGACAAAAATTTTAATTAAGAGATTAGAGTTTTACAAATTTTAACTCTCCAAGAAAGTAATTCAAGCTAAATCGTAAAAAAAGTTATAAAAGTTAGACAAAGATAAATTACTAGACTTTACTAATAATGTTGATATATATATATATATATATATATATATATATATATATATATATATATATATATATATATATATATATATATATATATAAAGACTTTTTCTGTTAATCGTATTACCCGAATTCTACCGTTTGCGTAATAATTTTTATAAAATTTACTCTTTAATATATATATATATATATATATGGATATATATATATATATATATATATACATATATATATATATATATATATATACACATATATATATATATATATATATATATATATATATATATAAACATATATATACATATATATATATATATATATATATATATATATATATATATATATATATGGATATATATATATATATATATATATCCATATATATAAAAAGTAAATTTTATAAAAATTACTATAAAAGAGAGAGATTCAATAGATAGTGAAATATTTTATTTTTAAATACTTCCAGACTACTACAGTTTACCATATCAGTGGGCAATTCTTCCCACAACCCTATAGCAGTTACTACGCACGAACGCTCAAGGTAGGTGGTATCAAAATGAGGTCCTCTGAAGTAAGAATGCTTTTCTGATGCTAATCTATCCGATCGTCTAACTTCAGTCTCCTCCACAAATAATTCACGTAAATAACTTGGTTTACCTATTTTCAATAATTTATAAAAGTAACAAGCCATGTAGTAACGTTGACGATGTTTTATTGATAGCCACCCTAGCTCTAGTCGATAAGGGGTTATGTGCTCATCTCGTTTCAGACTAAAGATAAATCTTATAGAAGAATTGACTGCGCGCTGCAATTTCAAGTTATTTTCTGATGTAGAATCAATAAGTACAATTGTGCAGTAATCTATGAGTGGTAAGATAGTTGCTGAAACTAATAACTTCCTGATTGCCGTTGTAAAGATGTTTTTGCGAATTTTAAGGCAATGTAAGGTCGAATTTACTTTTAATTAAAAGAATTTACTTCTAATTGTTTGCGAGACATGATAATTCCAGGACAAGTTTTGACTTATATGTAATCCTAAGCACTTTGCTGAATTTACATAAGGTAATGCAAGACCATCTATTATAATAGGAGGTATCTCCCTTTGTTGTAGTTGCTTTAATTTACTATTCGAGCCCAATATCATTACTTTGGTTTTTCCTAGGTTCAACTCCAAGCCATGTTCCCTAGCCCAATTTGCTATTAATTGTGCATCATGAGTGACTTTACTAACGGCTTCCTCCAATTGGAATATTAAAAAATGCAAATATATATACTTGTCATCGGCAAATAACCCATGCTTGCAATAGACAATCCACCCAACAACTGAATTCATCACTATCAGAAACAATATCGGTCCCAGAACAGAGCCTTGAGGAACTACAGAAAAGGTTCTCAAGAGCTGAATTGGAATCCCAAAATCATTTAAAATTGATTGAGATCGTTTTGATAAGTAGGAGAAAAACCAAACTATCGTTTCCAGTGAAAAACCAAGTCTGAATAATGCGGTTAGTATAGTTTTGTGGTCAACGTTGTCAAAAGCTTTGCTTAAATCAAACAAAACTAATAATGTTAAATGATTTTTATCCATAGCATGCCTGATATCATCAGTAAGCCGTAAAAGTGCTGACTGGGTACTGTGGTGTTTGCGGAAACCAGATTGAAAAGAATCTAATAATTCATTATCTTCCAAATAATTTACCACTTGATTTGCAATAATTCTTTCAAAAACTTTAGCTAAATGAGACAAATTTGCAATCGGTCGAGTATCGGAGGGCGACTTAGGCGGTGTGCTTTTATTTAAAGGTATGATATAGATGAGCTTCCATACGTCAGGAAATACACCAGTGTCAAGAGATCTGTTGAATAAAGCTGTGAGAGTGGTAGAAATTTGAGGAAAATGATCTCTTAGCAATCTCAGATCAATTCCATCAGGACTTTTACCTTTCGATTTTTGCAGAGTAAGATGTAAAGCTTTAGTAACATCAACAATGTCTATTTTTGACCACTTAAATGAGCATTCAACTTCAGTACTGTATTTTAAAGGCAAAGTGTCTATAAAGTCAATACTGCAAGGAGGATGTTTTCGAACTATATTGGCATAATACTCATTTAGTTTAAGCGCATCAAAGTGAATTAGCGGAGAGGAAGGATTTGATTTTATGAGCCCCAGATGTTTCAATTTACTCCAAACAGTTGAACCAAGTGGCAATATTGACAAAGCATTCTTTAGATATTCTTCACGCACACGATTCAACTGGTTTTTCAATTCTTTTCTTTTTAATTTATAGAGAGTAAGAAGATTTTGGTCTCGTGTTCGCTTAGCCTGTTTGTAAATTTTATCCCGCTCACAACACTTTGCCTTTAACTCTTTAGTAAACCAAGGATTACTACTTCGAGTGATCTTTCGGGTAAGCATCGGAGCAAACGAGTTTAAGACAGACAGTGTCTTAGTTAAAATGAAATCTAGAAGTTCATTTGGGTCCGAATTTTGAAACATTCCACTCTCAGTATCAAGAGAGTTTGTTAATGAATTTGACAAGGCAGTATGGTCACAATTTTTAAGATTCCTATAACTGATGATTTTTTCGGTTGTTTTTGTTTTCGGAGTCATGGCCGTCAATAAATGGAGTAATGGACTTCGAGTAGCTGGCTAACTTACATACTACATGTAGCCAAGAGTCTCTTTGATGTTTATGATAAGTAGTGCCATAAGGGACGCAATACAGTGATAGCAACACAGAGAGAGAGAGAGAGAGAGAGAGAGATTGATTGATTGATTGATTTAGTTTATTTATGCCAAGGCGTATGGCCAAATGGCAATTTAAGAATGCAATATAAATACAATATAGGTATCATTTTTAACATTTGTTAGTCTTACAGGTCTCCCAAAGATAACAAAATATGATATAACAAAATAACAATAACAAAAAATGATAATATGATAAATAAATGGTAATTCATAAATGATTACATAAATACTAATTTATGATTAAATTAATTACTAATGATTACTTAAATACATACCATAATATGGTACATAAACACAGATTTATGAATAAGACAAGCAACTCCACTACCCTGTATATAGCGGCCACTATCAGTGTGCTTTAAAATGCGAACTTACCTTATTGAAATATAATCAACTAATGAACAAAATACTATTTTCTATGGAAGGTTTTAACCAAGTTTCAACGAGAATAATAATATCTGGTGTAGTTTCAGCAACTAAATTAAGCAATATGGCCCACAACACTATTCATATTTGAACTTAAAATATTTAATAGTGTGGACCCTATATAGACTGAGCTATTGGTTAAATCTACATTTTGCTATTCTAACTTTCCTAAATCTAGTTCACAGTCGATTCTTAGTTTTTCCGAGTTATCGTCCTTTTTAACAAAAATTTGACTGTTTTGTACCCAGACATACCTAAACCTTAATGCCTTTGCTTTATTTTTCGTGTTCATTAACAGCTTATGTACCTTAGGGTGTAAAAACTCATTTACAAAAATATTTCCATGAAAAGATTTCTCAACAAAAGTAGGAAACACCATGCTGACGGGCAAGTTTTTATGCTTTCTCTTGGTATTGATGATGAAGTCACGAACTTGAACCGATTTAAGGCTAAGTATGTATGAGTGCAAAACAGCATTACCACTATTATCACTGGCCAAAGATTTTTTCTTATTTTCAAACTTACGAATGTTTAAAATATCAGTTTTTAACTCTGATATTTTTAACTTCTCAAAAACATTAGAGACTATATCAGAAAGATCAAGCCTCTCACTAACAACATCCGGAATTCCTGAGATCATTAGTTCCGACGTGGCCAAAGCTGATAGTGACGAACTTGAGGTTCCATGCTTTCCTTCAACAGATGATATCATATTTTCCAGGTTATTTGTTTTTAAATAGAGCTCAGAAATACGCGAAGTATTCGAAGCAACATTCCCGATTATAACAGATACCTTGTCATTAAGCGTGTCTTGAGTCTGCCGAAGTAACTCCATTTTATTTTCAATTTGGTCGAGTCTTAAGGAAGTTTTCTCACCCGATGCTGCTATAGCTGTCATTATCTGAGTAAACTTTTCATCTAGTGATTTTGAAGACCAATCACTTGGGATAGCAGGAGAAGCTTCTTCGTTCGACATTTTTGACGAGCGCGACCCACTCACCGTTGTATCCAAGTTTGGCAGAAGTTTGTTAAATTGTTTCCTGCAGCAATCCGTCGATGGCTTGTTCTTAACGAAGTCTCGTGCACAACCAGGATGAAAAGAATTCTTGCAAGAATTACATGTGATAGCCGATCTGGCTGTTTTTTTGCATTTAAAGCATAAGTCTGCCAATAATGACATTACAGTGTATAGACAGATTTCAGTTCAATTTGCGCTGCTACGCTACTGGTACCAGACCTTCACTAAATAGCGTCCATAAAAGTTAACCAAACAGATCACAAGTCTCTAGCTAGAAACTCAAGCAAGAAATAGCTAAATAACGATTTGATTTTCACACTCGTAAATTCCTATCAGGGTTTGCTGAATGAATTATGAATTATATTTTAAATATTAAAACTTCATACAAAGAGAAAAGTCTTTTATATATGACGCGAATCGAACCGAGAGAGAGAGAGAGAGGGAGAGAGAGAGAGAGAGGGGGGTCTAGGGGTGGGTCTAGTGGTGGGGGTGGTCTGGGGCGGGGTCTAGGGGTGGGGTAGTAGTGGGGGTAGTGGTGGGGTAGTAGTGGGGGTAGTGGTGGGGGGCGAGGAGTGAGGAGGCTCCAGAAGGAACTATCTTTCTCTACTTATATAGTTGAGTATCTCAACTTTACATAAATTAATAAAGTCTGATAAATTAGAAGAAACGTTTCCAAATGTTGAAGTTGCTACAAGAATGTTCCTTTGCTTATTGGTTACCAATTGTAATGGAGAGCGGTCATTTTACAGCTAAAGAAAATAAAAAATGAATTACGAGCAACTATGTTACAAGAACGATTAACTAATTTGTCAATTATGTGCATAGAAAGTGATATCATTAAAAAAATAAGACATTGAAGATATAATAGAAGATTTTGCCCTACAGAAATCCCGAAAGAGAACCAGCAGCATATTTATTTAAACCAACAGCATATTTATCAAACCAGCAGCATATTTATCTAATTAATAACATATGTATATTTGACTTGTACCAATTAATCATAATAAATATAAGATCATAGCAGAAAAATGTTTTTGTCATCCACTTTTTTTACTTTCCAACAGGTCCCCAAATTCTTGTGGGCCCAAGGCCCCCCGCATAGCCTAAGACGGCACTGTTTGCATGATTGTATCTATAATTAGTATGGTTTCACTAATATTAGATGTTGAGTTTGTTGAACATTTTTTTTATTTAATTGCATATTTGATAAAAACTTCTAGAGTTTGTAAGTTGCAAGAATAACAAATGTAATATCACAAGCACACCTAAGTAATTAAGTATATAGTAGGTTGAATAGTTTAACAAAGTTTTAATTGTGGGAAAAAAACTTTTAATAATCCTCGTTTAAACTAATGAATACGATTCTTTTTTAAATTTTATTTTACATTCACTGTTTCGTATTCCACTTGCTAGCGTTTATTTACTTTCTGGCGTTTGTGTTTTATCTATCCTTAGAAATAATAAAGACGGTAATTGTCGGTTTGAGACGAATGGTTAAAGAGTCATTGTAACAGTCTTCTTCCTGGATATACATATTTGGACAAAATAGAGATTACATTGAATTGAAAAATTCATTATATTTTACCAAACCTATAATATGTAAAAATGTTATATAACTTATTATTCACAGTTATATAAATTTCTACACATATCACGACTCGAGTTTCGACGTTTGACGGTCATTTTCAAGTGAAAATGATGTAAGAATGATGTCAGATTGATGTTAAGTTCACTTGAAAATGACCGTCAAAAGTCGAAACTCGAGTCGTGATATGTGTAGAAATTTATATAACTGTGAATAATAATAATTGAAAATAGGAGTTTAACACTACGATATCTTCAATCTGTCAGTAGCAGGAATTACACGGAAATCTTCTGTTACTCTTTGGCACACCGCGCTATATATGTGTGGTGTGAGCCGTTCTCTGAGTCAAAGCAAGTAACGGGAACGGTCAAGACCAAATTTTTGTCAGGGGCTGAAGGCCAACAGATATTATGAAAGAGTAAAGAAAATAAAGTTAGAATTTGTGTAATTACTACCTTAGGGTCCAAGATAGAAAATCTCGTCGCCTCCTCATCCAACGAGAACTCTTATCTGAAGGCAAACTGACAGATAGCGTAAATCAATAAACAAACAATAGATTCCGGATCCTATCTTCGACCCTAAGGTAGTAATTACACAAATTCTAACTTTGTTTTCTGTACTCTTTCATAATATCTGTTGGCCTTCAGCCCCTGACAAAAATTTGGTCTTGACCGTTCCCGTTACTTGCTTTAACGCAGCGAACGGCTCACACCACACATATAGAGCGTGGTGTGCCAAAGAGTAACAGAAGATTTCAGATATTAACAGATGGTAACAGACCATCAACAACGTCGTGTCTTTGCTGATTGGTTCTTTGAAATGCATTAAACTGATCCGGCATTTTCATTGAAAAAACATCTTTAGTGATGAGACCCATTTTCAATCATACGACCAAGAAGCCCTGTATGCTATGGAGTATCTTTCCTTGAACCGAAGAGGTCTGGTAGAGAAATTGGAAATCACATAGTGGAGAATCCCCAGGAAGATGCTAGGCCTAGTAAAGGAAGATAGGGAATTCCAAAGGAGACATATCTCTGAGCTCATGAACATATTGAGAGGCTCACTGACTGTGCAAGGAAAACCTTTCTATGGCTACATTGCAAGATTGCCTCCAAACCGACTAACCAACCGTTTGTTCAACTTCTGGCAAAACAAGAAGGTTCGTACACAACTTGGTTGACAGAAACCGTGAAGGATATTAAAGAACTGGGAATAACAGATCTCCAAAACAGACAGTCTGTGAGACACACCCTGAAGGAAGTGCGAGGATTTCAGGATAAACCCCGAAGGGAAAGTACCGCCTGGACAGAAGAGAGAAAGGAGTTACACCGGCAGAAGATGCAACAATACTGGGCAAAGATCAAAGCCCAACAGTTGAACAAGCGTGGTCCAAAATAGGCCTGTGCGAAACAAGAAGAAATAACATAATAGAGATACTATTATGTTAGATACTGCTAGAGATACTAGGCCTAGTATCTCTATGCGAAACAGGAAGAAATAACATAATATAGATACTAGTCTTAACCTCTATTAAATCTCTATTTATTGCATTCATTTAATTTATGTATTGGCAGAAATAGAAAAACCTTAACGGTGTATTTGCAATTAACTTTTAACGTCTCTCTTACGGAACAGGCACGAATATAATAAAGGAAGTCCAAATTTCCTATTCTGGGTTTACATTTTTAAATTAAAGATAATTTTACCGAATTTAAGAGCCAAATCTTGTAGAAAGAAATATTGCAAACGAATGAATACAAATTACACTACAACTCTTATAGGCGACATCTCCATTCCACTTCCCACCTGGTTGTCGGAAGCTTCGCATTCTAACAAATCTAATCTAAAATCTTCATTAACGTCGGGCTTTTTTGCTCCTCTCGTTCGGACTAATTTTCAGAGTTGTAAGAGAGGCAGCCTGTAACTCTCATACATTTCGAATAAAACGAGTTTAATATTCAACGCAGAACGTTTTCATTCCACTAGTATAGAAATCTAGACAGATATTCGCACACACTTAACATACAAACATCGTTGCAATTACAATTTAATTAACTTGAAACTTCTTATATCAGAAACAATTTAATAAGTTGCTTCTTAAAAATCTAGACTTGTCTGTCTAGTCTTGTCTGTCTAGTCTTGTCTGTCTAGTCTTGTCTGTCTAGTCTTGTCTGTCTAGTCTTGTCTGTCTAGTCTTGTCTGTCTAGTCTTGTCTGTCTAGTCTTGTCTGTCTAGTCTTGTCTGTCTAGTCTTGTCTGTCTAGTCTTGTCGGTCTAGTCTTGTCTGTCTAGTCTTGTCTGTCTAGTCTTGTCTGTCTAGTCTTGTCTGTCTACTCTTGTCTGTCTACTCTTCTCTGTCTACTCTTGTCTGTCTAGTCTTCATTCTGCAAATTATTTCAAGCTTATCAATCAGTAATCTTTCTGTATTTTATCATTGGTTTATCGAATCTTGTGGTCCCATAACATAATAATTACTTTCTTTATATTGCGTAATAAATTATCTAGATTCGGGGTTCCAGTGGACTAGGAATAAACATTTTATGGGGAAGTATTTTGGAAAATGAGAACTTTTTTATGGCAGTTGTGCCTTAATTGCGCGGATAAAGTACTGTGCGAGGGAAATAGGAAACACGCGATCGTTTTCAGATCTTTTCCCCGCACGCAATCTTGGGAAATCGTGGATGATCCAGATGAGAAAATTCGTTGAGAAATGCATTTAAATTGAAATCATGAAGAATTTAAATTTCGAATAAAACGATGTTTTATCTTGTGCTTTGGTAATTGGTTAACGAGCCATAGAAAGTTACTATAAAGGCAGGTCCAGACGCTACGTTTTGCACAACCTTTTGTCTGCGCAGTCTTAGGACGCAATGAAAAAAATGTTGGAATGAAAAAAAAAATTTCCCATAAATTTAAATAAACCCTTTTAAAATCTACAAATTTACACATCGAACTTTCGCCTGTTAAACAATTTACAACCGTAAGCTTCTCCTAATCCGACTTATTTGCATCGTAGTAACAGCAACCAAACCACTCCAGAAATAAATACGCGCTCAAAGTGTTTTCGGGGTTCATGGAAACACCATAAAGCAATTATCCATTTACTATTTATACGTCCCTTCAAAAGAGATTCCTCCAGGGTACTTGAACCCATGAATCGACTTCTCTCACCATAATAAATGGCTTATCCTCGACAGACAAAATTACAAGTGCTAAAACTTAATAATTACTGAACGCTGAAAGAATTTCAACCGTTTTCTACTTTGTGGTGTTCTAGGCGCGGGTTCAACATTCTCTCGGCAGGATAAACCTGCACAAATGATATCATTGTTCGATTGTTTACAGTTTAAAACTGCTCCCATGAACATAAACATTACGTTACAGCGTCGATAAGTGCGAATGTTTATTCTATATTGAGTTCTATTTTTATGTAACAACTTACTGTGCGGACAGCGTATTATTTGAATTCATTCAGCTTGGGATATAAACAAAATTGTTCGAGATGGATTTCATCCTGGCTGATATTAGTTGTAACTGGAGGCAACAAAGAGGAGTTTTTTCGGTAATTTTTTTGATTGTGAGCAGCATATTAAATTGGATTAGATTGATGGGCGAAAGAAAATTGGTAGCTTGTAATTAGAGAAGAGAATTAGAGAAGAGATTTATCACAATTGATGGATAATTTGGTACATTTGTTTTGTGAATGCAAAAATTACTTACACTCATTAATTTTTGTTATATTAAGGCTATCGACCAATACATGTGTCTAGCCTGTCTAGTCTGTCCAGTCTGGCCAGTCTGTCTAGTCTGTGCAGTCTGTCCAGTATGTCCAGTCTGTCCAGACAGACTAGATAGAATCTAGTCTGTCTAGTTCGTCTAGTCCGCCTAGTCTGTTCTAGATGAAACCAATACAGATTATGCTAAATGGACTAACTTAAAGCACTCACGTAACAAACGGAATCTATCAATACCGTATATGTAGATATGTATGTATATTATGTAGAGTGTGGAAGAGCATTTCCGTGTAGCAATTTTGTTCGAGTAAACAAGCGCACGTTCGCTTTATATAAGAGGCATAGGAATATTATATGAACAATGAGGACGGCGCCGAGTTATTTCTATTTCCAGCTATTGCTTTTAATATTAATCTTCATTCGAAGTAAAAATCGGAACGAAGAAAGAATATGTTTCGCCTTAACCTCCGCTCACCCGAAACCTTTCCACTGCAGATAAAGCAACTAATAAGAAATTAGATACTTTGTGATTGTTTGCCGTCCGTAAATAATATTCAAGTTAATGCTTTCTGGAGTGAACAAGGAATTCGCGATAGAAAAATAAATGGAACTAGTTACTGCCTTTCTATTGCCCAGTCAATATTTGTTTCGAGTGTTTCTGCTGCGTCTTTTATGTCCGTTCCCAAAAGGATGTTTGCGCCCTCAAGCCAACTCTTAAGGCAAATCTGTTGCGATCCCAAAACGCTCATGAAGTTGCAACAAGAAAATTTAATTCTGTTTCAAACTAGAATTTCAGAGCTTGTAGTTTAAACGCAGTTTATTAAACACGTTTTCCAAATAGACTATTCAATGTTATCTAGTTTTTAGTCTAATACTGTGTTTGCCAAAGTGTGGTACGCGTACCCCAAGGGGTACGCGAATGGTTTGGAAGGGGTAGGAAATGATGTTCCAAAATATTCATTTTTGATGTGCCATAGTGTATATAAGATGAAAATAGTATTTTGTGCAACTAGGGCGGTAAGTTGTCAATTGCTCACAAGACCAAAATTGGGCTCACGAACGAAGTGAAAACGGTCTCGTTTTTCGAAATTGACAATACCGCAGGAGTTAAATACCGCAGTACCGCAGATAATATTTTTTATTACTCATGCTAGGGGACGTATCTTACAAGATTGGGGTCAAGAGGCCTAAAAGAGATTTTTTGTGCGTGTGTCTAGTGTGTAGGTGAACGCACACACAAGCTGTTTACTTTCTCCTATTTACCTAGTATATCATCTATATTACTCTCTGTTTCTTATTTATCTGGACTAGTATATCAATAGTTTTGGAATATCTAGTTCTATCTTCCTAATTAATCTATTTTACGTAATTCATGAATTAGTCAATAATATTTATTTAAAAAATTTAGCAGCTGCTATAATGACGTTTTTCATTTTTTGGCGAAGATTTTAAAGTTCAGTGGCAAAAATTGTTCGGGAAAAATCAAATCAGATGTGACGCGGTTCCGATTTATTTTCTGAATTGCAGACGAACACGCAGCCTTATTATGCGGCTCGTTGGCCGCGGCCCAAAACTAATAAAAAGCGAAACCGTCGATAAATGCAAAAATTCCACCATAAACCAAACAACAACAAAAAAACTCGCACATAAAACTAAACAATAATTTCTCGACCTAATTTAACACGCTGCTCTTTCTTTAATGAAAATTCAGCGATAAAACCAGAGGTTATTGCACCACGACCGCATAATTACTTCATCAAATCATTACCTACTTTCCTATCGTTGTTTCCAATTTCGCTAAACCTTCACACTGATGCCAATTATTAAACTAAACAGGTTTATTCATCCATCGGGCGCGTTTTAATTAGTTTAATGCGTAGATTAATCATGCACGGTGCGTTTATTAATAGCCTTTCTGAGCACCTTCGCCTTGAAATTCAATCCACTCGATTGCCAGCGCAAGGAAATAAATCAAACTCGGCGCAGCCAAGGACGACGATTCCGAAAAATTTCCATTAAGGAAATCATTATACAAGGACTAAAACTCAATGTTGTTTTATGCAGAAAATTTCACACATAGATACAAGTTCTAACTGTATGTGATTAACTAGTCTATATAGGTAACAACAGCGAGAGAGGAATATATAGAGTATATAAACATCACTAGACAAGACTAGACGAGAGTAGACGAGACTAGACGATACTAGACTAGACTAGACAAGACGAGATTGGACGAGACTGGACGAGACAGGAAGAGACTGGACGAGACTGGACGAGACTGGACGAGAATGGACGAGACTGGACGAGACTGGACGAGACTGGACGAGACTGGACGAGACTGGACGAGACTGGACGAGACTGGACGAGACTGGACGAGACTGGACGAGACTGGACGAGACTGGACGAGACTGGACGAGACTGGACGAGACTCGACCAGACTAGACAAGACTAGACAAGACTAGACAAGACTAGACAAGACTAGACAAGACTAGACAAGACTAGACAAGACTAGACAAGACTAGACAAGACTAGACAAGACTAGACAAGACTAGACAAGACTAGACAAGACTAGACAAGACTAGACAAGACTAGACAAGACTAGACAAGACTAGACAAGACTAGACAAGACTAGACAAGACTAGACAAGACTAGACAAGACTAGACAAGACTAGACAAGACTAGACAAGACTAGACAAGACTAGACAAGACTAGACAAGACTAGACAAGACTAGACAAGACTAGACAAGACTAGGCAAGACTAGGCAAGACTAGGCAAGACTAGGCAAGACTAGGCAAGACTAGGCAAGACTAGGCAAGACTAGGCAAGACTAGGCAAGACTAGGCAAGACTAGGCAAGACTAGGCAAGACTAGGCAAGACTAGGCAAGACTAGCAAGACTAGGCAAGACTAGACAAGACTAGACAAGACTAGACAAGACTAGACAAGACTAGACAAGACTAGACAAGACTAGACAAGACTAGACAAGACTAGACAAGACTAGACAAGACTAGACAAGACTAGACAAGACTAGACAAGACTAGACAAGACTAGACAAGACTAGACAAGACTAGACAAGACTAGACAAGACTAGACAAGACTAGACAAGACTAGACAAGACTAGTAGACAAGACTAGACAAGACTAGACAAGACTAGGACAAGACTAGACAAGACTAGACAAGACTAGACAAGACTAGACAAGACTAGACGAAAGACTAGACAAGGACTAGACAAGACTAGACAAGACTAGACAAGACTAGACAAGACTAGGACAAGACTAGACAAGACTAGACCAAGACTAGACAAGACTAGAACAAGACTAGACAAGACTAGACAAGACTAGACAAGACTAGGACTAGACTAGACAAGACTAGACAAGACTAGACAAGACTAGGACAAGACTAGACAAGACTAGACAAGACTAGACAAGACTAGACAAGACTAGACACAAGACTAGACAAGACTAGACAAGACTAGACAAGACTAGACAAGGACAAGACAAGACTAGACAAGACTAGACAAGACTAGACAAGACTAGACAAGACTAGACAAGACTAGAAAGACTAGACAAGACTAGACAAGACTAGACAGACTAGACAACAGACAAGACTAGACAAGACTAGACAAGACTAGACAAGACTAGACAAAGACTAGACAAGACTAGACAAGATAGACAAGACTAGACAAGACTAGACAAGACTAGACAAGACTAGACAAGACTAGACAAGACTAGACAAGACTAGACAAGACTAGACAAGACTAGACAAGACTAGACAAGACTAGACAAGACTAGACAAAGACTAGACAAGACTAGACAAGACTAGACAAGACTAGACAAGACTAGACAAGACTAGACAAGACTAGACAAGACTAGAACCAAGACCTAGACAAGACTAGACAAGACTAGACAAGACCTAGACAAGACTAGACAAGACTAGACAAGACTACAACGAACAAGACTAGACAAGACTAGACAAGACTAGACAAGACTAGACAAGACTAGACAAGACTAGACAAGACTAGACAAGACTAGACAAGACTAGACAAGACTAGACAAGACTAGACAAGACTAGACAAGACTAGACAAGACTAGCAAGACTAGACAAGACTAGACAAGACTAGAACAAGACTAGGACAAGACTAAGACAAGACTAGACAAGACTAGACAAGACTAGACAAGACTAGACAAGACTAGACAAGACTAGACAAGACTAGACAAGACTAGACAAGACTAGACAAGACTAGACAAGGACTAGACAAGGAGACTAGACAAGACTAGACAAGACTAGACAAGACTAGACAAGACTAGACAAGACTAGACAAGACTAGACAAGACTAGACAACGACTAAGACAAGACTAGACAAGACTAGACAAGACTAGACAAGACTAGACAAGACTAGACAAGGACTAGACAAGACTAGACAAGACTAGACAAGACTAGACAAGACTAGACAAGACTAGACAAGACTAGACAAGACTAGACAAGGACTGAGACAAGACTAGACAAGACTAGACAAGACTAGACAAGACTAGACAAGACTAGACAAGACTAGACAAGACTAGACAAGATAGACAAGACTAGACAAGACTAGACAAGACTAGACAAGACTAGACAAGACTAGACAAGACTAGACAAGACTAGACAAGACTAGACAAGACTAGACGAAGACTAGACAAGACTAGACAAGACTAGACAAGACTAGACAAGGACTAGGACAAGACTAGACCAAGACTAGACAAGACTAGACAAGACTAGACAAGACTAGACAAACTAGACAAGGACTAGACAAGACTAGACAAGACTAGACAAGACTAGACCAAGACTAGACAAGACTAGACAAGACTAGACAAGACTAGACAAGACTAGACAAGACTAGACAAGACCTAGACTAGACTAGACGATAGACAGACTAGACAAGACTAGACAAGACTAGACAAGACTAGGACAAGACTAGACAAGACTAGGACAAGACTAGACAAGACTAGACAAGACTAGACAAGACTAGACAAGACTAGACAAGACTAGACAAGACTAGACAAGACTAGACAAGACTAGACAAGACTAGACAAGACTAGACAAGACTAGACAAGACTAGACAAGACTAGACAAGACTAGACAAGACTAGACAAGACTAGACAAGACTAGACAAGACTAGACAAGACTAGACAAGACTAGACAAGACTAGACAAGACTAGACAAGACTAGACAAGACTAGACAAGACTAGACAAGACTAGACAAGACTAGACAAGACTAGACAAGACTAGACAAGACTAGACAAGACTAGACAAGACTAGACAAGACTAGACAAGACTAGACAAGACTAGACAAGACTAGACAAGACTAGACAAGACTAGACAAGACTAGACAAGACTAGACAAGACTAGACAAGACTAGACAAGACTAGACAAGACTAGACAAGACTAGACAAGACTAGACAAGACTAGACAAGACTAGACAAGACTAGACAAGACTAGACAAGACTAGACAAGACTAGACAAGACTAGACAAGACTAGACAAGACTAGACAAGACTAGACAAGACTAGACAAGACTAGACAAGACTAGACAAGACTAGACAAGACTAGACAAGACTAGACAAGACTAGACAAGACTAGACAAGACTAGACAAGACTAGACAAGACTAGACAAGACTAGACAAGACTAGACAAGACTAGACAAGACTAGACAAGACTAGATAAGACTAGACAAGACTAGACAAGACTAGACAAGACTAGACAAGACTAGACAAGACTAGACAAGACTAGACAAGACTAGAAAAGACTAGACAAGACTAGACAAGACTAGACAAGACTAGACAAGACTAGACAAGACTAGACAAGACTAGACAAGACTAGACAAGACTAGACAAGACTAGACAAGACTAGACAAGACTAGACAAGACTAGACAAGACTAGACAAGACTAGACAAGACTAGACAAGACTAGACAAGACTAGACAAGACTAGACAAGACTAGACAAGACTAGACAAGACTAGACAAGACTAGACAAGACTAGACAAGACTAGACAAGACTAGACAAGACTAGACAAGACTAGACAAGACTAGACAAGACTAGACAAGACTAGACAAGACTAGACAAGACTAGACAAGACTAGACAAGACTAGACAAGACTAGACAAGACTAGACAAGACTAGACAAGACTAGACAAGACCAGAGATGACCAGGGAAGACCACACAAGACCATACAAAGCCAGACAAGATCAGACAAGACCAGACAAAACCAGAGAATACCAGACAAGACCAGAAAAGACCAGACAAGACCAGACAAGACTGGGCAAGATTGGACAAGACTAGACAAGACTAAACAAGACTAAACAAGACTGGCCAAAACTGGGCAAGACTATACAAGACTAGTCTAGTGTAGTCAAGACTAACCCAAAGTAGCCAAGACTAGTCCAGTGTAGTCAAGAGAAACCCAGAGTAGTCAAGATCATATAAAACCAGACAACATTAGAAAAGAGTAAACAAGACACGATTGAACATCTATTTGTGTTACACTGACAATAATATAGATAGAAGTCTAGATCAACAAGAGGCGTCTTGTCAGATTTATCTTTGAACTATTTTTAATGATTTATTACTGGAATAATGTAGCTTGAAATATTTCGTGTCGCGGTCAATTTAAACTGAAAGTAAAAATGCTGTTTAAGTTATAAGTAAAACGGATCGGTTTTAAGGCCGTAATTTTTGGCACTTTTTGTGCGGCACGACCTTGAACACTGGCCGTATATCGCCAGTTTTCGGACCAAAACAATTAAGGTCGGTGATTTTATTGGAAACGGGAAATATTTCCGATGAAACTGAAAACGTTGCGTTCCCGAGTGTCGTTTTGCCGTTGAACCGCGTTGAAAAGAAACGGCGCATTTCTTCGTTTTGTTTGGAAATGGTCCAAGTAAATGTGTTCTTTCAGAAACTGTAATTTAGTTATAGACATGTGCACTTTTCTAATTAACCGGTTTAATCTAATCCGGTCGACTGAAACTCGCTTACCAGACTCTGAGACTCGTTTAAAATCGTGAATTTGCTTAATTATAACTTCACAACGTAATTGCGAAAAGTTATAAAACTTAATTTAATTGAATTCTTTTGACTTCTTTTCAGATTATGTCTTACATTTGTTCATTTTTATGCAAAATAAAAAATAATATAAAGATAATCTTCACATTTGTCTAAACTATGCATCTTCTTCTTCAAGTGCCGTCTCCTTTAGAGGAGGGCTATCATAATATCATAATAACGTTGGCTATCATAATACCTATTCTCACTTTTGATGTTGCAGCTCTAAACAACTCAACGGAACTACGGTTGAACCATTTTCTTAGGTTATTTAACCAGGAAATGCGTCTTCTACCTCTGCTTCTTTTTCCCTACATCTTTCCTTGCATAATATTCTGCAACAATACATATTTCTCTCCCCTCATCACGTGACCCAGACACTGCAGCTTCTAATTGTGTTCAATCTATGTTCAAACTATGATACCTAGAATCTAATACCTAGTAATCATAGTCCTTCCTTGAGGAACAACTTGAGGATTCCTTGTTCCTCATTTCGCGTTTCATATTTATTTATCGTATGGCTATCTAACACATTAGGAAGTGAATCCCGGGATCGATGAGCACCGCATCTTCAGCAGCTCTGGAAGCAATGTCAAGCCTCCCTATCCTAGATATTTTCATCACAGGTGAGGCTAGGATCGGAGCTTTTAGATGTAAGTGCAACAAAACATGGCAAACCCTAGCAATGGCGGGCCATACCTCAAAAAAAAATTATTTTTTTGTTTTTTTAAGAACGGTAAAAAGTAGCGAAATCATTTTTACAAGCCGAACAAGTCAATGTGTAAATTGTCTGGAAATATTCAATAATTCGTCGAGAAATTTCAAACCGAAATTTACCCGATTCCCGATCTGCTAAGTAGATGTCTCGGAAGCGGTTGCAGATAATCAAAAACGGATTACGGCATTGTTTTCAGAAGATCACTTTCCTGTTAATACACTAAGACACTCCGTGAAAAATTCCCGATTTTCCGAGATCTCTACCATAGCGCCCAAATGTCTTAAAAATTTCTTGATTTCTTCTCAAGTGATAGTGAATGGAAAGAACTAACGAAATATAATTTGCATATTGTAATCAGCAGCAAAAATGCTTTCATAAACGTTTTTAAATATTGCTGTAACTCAAAAAATAACGATTTTGACAAAATCGATTTTCTCGCATTTCGTCGTTTCCGCGGTATGGAGTCCCCGTGTCGATGATATTTCTTAACTGAAAGCCTTCTAGGGAATATTATATACGTCATCTAACTAATGTTGGGACGCTGAATCGTTTGGTGAAGACTAGAAGTCTCTGCGGTGAGCCGTTCAAAAGTTATGACAGCGTCAAATCAGTCGGAAATGCAAGATGATGTATAGCGAAAAAATATATAAAAATTGTTTATTTGTAACTTTAGAACGAAATAAACTGGAAAACCGTTTTCAGCACTTCGATTTCCTTCGGGTAACCAAAAAAAATCCCGACAAAAAATTTCAAAAAAGATTTTCATCCAAAATTTTCCATCATTTCGTTCGAAAAATATTTGCTTTTTCGGTTTTTTTTCGATTATCTCGAGAACAGTAAAAAGCAGCGAAATCATTTTCGGCACACAGAAACTACACGACAAGACGAACAAGTCGATGTGTAAATTGTCCAGAAATATTCAATAATTAAACAAGAAATTTCAAATTGAAATTTACCCGATTCTCGATTTGTTAAGTAAATGTCTCAGAAACGGTTGCAGATAATAAAAAAGGGATTGCGGCATCGTTTTCAGAAGGTCATTTTCCTATTGATACACTAAGATTGTCCGCAGAAAATTTACGACTTTCCGAGATCTCTACTCGAGCGCCGAAAATTCTTAAAAATTTCTTCAATTCTTGCAGGCGATAGTGAACGGAAAGAGCTAGCGAAATATAATTTGCATATTTGTAATCAGCAGCAAAAATGCTTTCATAAACGTTTTTAAATTTTGCTGTAACTCAAAAAATAACGATTTTGACAAAATCGATTTTCTCGCATTTCGTCGTTACCGCGGTGTGGACTCCCTATGTCGCTAGTATTTCTTAACTGAAAGCTTCCTAGGGAATATTATATACGTTTTCGGGCTAATTTTGGGGCGCTCAATCGATTGGTGAAGACTAGAAGTCCCTTTGGTGAGTCGTTCAAAACTTATGCTAGCGTCAAATCAGTCGGAAATGCGAGATGGTTACAGCGAAAAAATATTTAAAACATGTTCATTTGTAACTTTACATCGATATAAACTGGAAAACCGTTTTCAGCACTTCGATTCCCTTAGGACAACAAAAAAAAATCAAGAAATTTTTTTCCAAACAAAAATTTTCAACAAAATTTTTCCATCATTTCATTCGAAAAATATTTAATTTTTCGGTTTTTTTCAATTTTCTCGAGAACGGTAAAAAGTGGCGAAATCATTTTCGGCACACAGAAACTACACGACAATACGAACAAGTCGGTGTGTAAATTGTCCGGAAATATTCAATAATTAAACAAGAAATTTCAAACTGAAATTTACCCGATTCTCGATTTGTTAAGTAAATTTCTCGGAAACGGTTGCAGATAATAAAAAACTGATTGCGGCATCGTTTTCAGAAGATCATTTTCCTGTTAATACACTAAGACTGTCCGCAGGAAATTCACGACTTTCCGAGATCTCTACTCGAGCGCCGAAATTTCTTACAAATTTCTTCAATTTTTGCCGGCGATAGTGAACGGAAAGAGTTAGCGAAATATAATTTGCATATCTGTAATCAGCAGCAAAAATGCTTTCATAAACGTTTTTAAATTTTGCTGTAACTCAAAAAATAACGATTTTGACAAAATCGATTTTCTCGCATTTCGTCGTTTCCGCGGTGTGCACTCCCTGTGTCGCTGGTATTTCTTAACTGAAAGCTTCCTAGGGAATATTATAAACGTATGCGACTAATTTTGGGACGCTGAATCGATTGGTGAAGACTAGAAATCTCCTTGGTGAGTCGTTGAAAACTGATGCTAGCGTCAAATCAGTAGGAAATGCGAGAATTACAGCGAAAAAATATTTAAAACATGTTCATTTGTAACTTTAGATCTATATAAACTGGAAAACCGTTTTCAGCACTTCGATTTCCTTAGGACAACCAAAAAAAAATCAAGAAAAATTTCTCCAAAAAAATTTTCAACCAAATTTTTCCATCATTTCGTTCGAAAAATATTTGATTTTTCGGTTTTTTTCAATTTTCTCGAGAACGGTAATAAGTGGCGAAATCATTTTCGGCACACAGAAACTACACGACAATACGAACAAGTCGATGTGTAAATTGTCCGGAAATATTCAATGATTAAACAAGAAATTTCAAACTGAAATTTACCCGATTCTCGATTTGCTAAGTAAATGTCTCAGAGACGGTTGCAAATAATAAAAAAGGGATTGCGGCATCGTTTTCAGAAGATCATTTTCCTGTTAATACACTAAGATTGTCCGCAGGAAATTCACGACTTTCCGAGATCTCTACTCGAGCGGCGAAATTTCTTACAAATTTCTTCAATTTTTGCCGGCGATAGTGAACGGAAAGAGCTAGCGAAATATAAGTTGCATATCTGTAATCAGCAGCAAAAATGCTTTAATAAACATTTTTAAATTTTGCTGTAACTCAAAAAATAACGATTTTGACCAAATTGATTTTCTCGCATTTCGTCGTTTCCGCGGTCAAGACTACCCGTGTCGATGGGTTTTCTTAACTGAAAGCATCCTAGCGAATATTATATACGTTTTCTGACTAATGTTGGGACGCTGAATCGTTTGGTGAAGACTAGAAGTCTCTGCGGTGAGCCGTTCAAAAGTTATGACAGAGTCAAATCGGTCGGAAATGCAAGATGATGTATAGCGAAAAAATATATAAAATTTCTTTATTTGTAACTTTAGAGCGAAATAAACTGGAAAACCGTTTTCAGCACTTCGATTTCCTTCGGGTAACCAAAAAAAATCCCGACAAAAAATTTGAAAAAAGATTTTCATCCAAAATTTTCCATCATTTCGTTCGAAAAATATTTGCTTTTTCGGTTTTTTTCGATTATCTCGAGAACAGTAAAAAGCAGCGAAATCATTTTCGGCACACAGAAACTACACGACAAGACGAACAAGTCGATGTGTAAATTGTCCAGAAATATTCAATAATTAAACAAGAAATTTCAAACTGAAATTTACCCGATTCTCGATTTGTTAAGTAAATGTCTCAGAGACGGTTGCAGATAATAAAAAAGGGATTGCGGCATCGTTTTCAGAAGGTCATTTTCCTATTGATACACTAAGATTGTCCGCAGAAAATTTACGACTTTCCGAGATCTCTACTCGAGCGCCGAAAATTCTTAAAAATTTCTTCAATTCTTGCAGGCGATAGTGAACGGAAAGAGCTAGCGAAATATAATTTGCATATTTGTAATCAGCAGCAAAAATGCTTTCATAAACGTTTTTAAATTTTGCCGTAACTCAAAAAATAACGATTTTGACAAAATCGATTTTCTCGCATTTCGTCGTTTCCGCGGTGTGGACTCCCTATGTCGCTGGTATTTCTTAACTGAAAGCTTCCTAGGGAGTATTATATACGTATGCCGATTAATTTTGGGACGCTGAATCGATTGGTGAAGACTAGAAGTCTCTTTGGTGAGTCGTTCAAAACTTATGCTAGCGTCAAATCAGTCGGAAATGCGAGATGGTTACAGCGAAAAAATATTTAAAACATGTTCATTTGTAACTTTAGATCGATATAAACTGGAAAACCGTTGTCAGCACTTCGATTTCCGTAGGACAACCAAAAAAAAATCAATAATTTTTTTTCCAAAAAAATTTTCAACAAATTCATCATTTCTTTCGAAAAATATTTGATTTTTCGTTTTTTTTCAATTTTCTCGAGAACGGTAAAAAGTGGCGAAATCATTTTCGCCACACAGAAACTACACGACAATATGAACAAGTCGCTGTGTAAATTGTCCGGAAATATTCAATAATTAAACAAGAAATTTCAAACTGAAATTTACCCGATTCTCGATTTGCTAAGTAAATTTCTCGGAAACGGTTGCAGATAATAAAAAACGGATTGCGGCATCGTTTTCAAAAGATGATTTTCCTGTTAATACACTAAGATTGTCCGCAGGAAATTCACGACTTTCCGAGATCTCTACTCGAGCGCCGAAATTTCTTACATTAATTTGTTGTATTTCTTTATTATCTTTGTGTATTTCTTTAATTTTTGCCGGCGATAGTGAACGGAAAGAGCTAGCGAAATATAGGTTGCATATCTGTAATCAGCAGCAAAAATGCTTTTATAAACGTTTTTAAATTTTGCTGTAACTCAAAAAATAACGATTTTGACAAAATTGATTTTCTCGCATTTCGTCGTTTCCGCGGTCAAGACCACCCGTGTCGATGGGTTTTCTTAACTGAAAGCATCCTAGCGAATATTATATACGTTTTCTGACTAATTTTGGAACGCTGAATCGATTGGTGAAGAGTAGAAGTGTCTGTGGTGAGCCGTTCAAAAGTTATGACAGCGTCAAATCAGTCGGAAATAAACAAAAACAGGATTTCGTGATTTGTTTTTGGTTACTCCATGTCATTTGAAACGAAATATTACATATGTTTTTTTATTTAATTTTATTATTTTGTATTATATAAGTAATAATAACTCTTTATTTTGAACTCCTGTTACAGAAAATGAAGTATTCCTCCACATCAATTCATTAAAGAATAGTAGTACGCCTGGTTATGACGGAATCACCCCGTTTTTATTAAAATTAACTCCAAAATACATTCTACACCCTCTTAGCCATATCATTAATTAAATATTTAGTAGTGGAATATTTAGTTGTTCCCCAAACAATTTAAAAACTCAGTGATAATCCCTATTTACAAAGCAGGTAACAAAAACAAAATATCAAATTATCGCCCAATTAGTTTAATGAATAATTTTGGAAAAATTACTGAAAAATGCCTAAAAACACGTATAATAAACTTTCTAAATAGCAACAAAATATTAGGTGAATATCAGTATGGGTTCCGAGAAAGCAAAAGCACTTGGATTTTGCAAAGGCCTTTGACACGGTACATCATGAAAAATTACTACAAGTGTTAGAGCGGTATGGAATTCGTGGTAGTGTATCAAGTCTTTTCAGAAATTATCTAAACCAGGGGTCTCCAAACTTTCCAGCCTTAGGGCCATACTGATTACTCCAGTAAGTTCCGAGGGCCAAAACCATATTATCATTGTTGCCGGTGGTAAAAAGTGAAATAGTCCACTGATGAAAAAAAAAGTCCGGAAAAGTACGCAACGTTCAAAAAAGGCTGCAAATCGGACTAAAGTCCGCAAAACGGCAACACTGCATATTATTAATTTTCCTGTCATTATCTGTAATTTCTAGAATAGTCGTAGAGTACGAGCCATGAGGAGTAACGTGACACGACATCTGGTGGACACAAGCGGAAATAGGTAGTACCTTCTATCGCTAACAGATGGCGCTAATAGCACGTACAGAATAATCTCGTTGGTTCGAGAGAGTTCTGGTGTCTTCCACTCACTTCTAGATGGCAGTAATTGGAATATATAAGAAGGCTAGTGGCGCAACCACAAGTCAGTTCCTATGACACTGTTGTGAAATAAAATAGTGCGTACCTCCTTAAAACGTGTTTGTGCGTGTTTAAGTTTAAGACATCTTTGTAACAGTATTTTGATTTGAATTGTTGCTTTTGTGTGTGATTTAGTAGTATGGAAAAGAAGCGAAAAATTTATAGTGAATGCAGAAAATTCAAAGATCAGTGGAACATTCAGTATTTCGTAATTGAGTCCAGTAACACGGCGTTATGTTTGATTTGCAATGAAAGCATCGCCGTTCTCAAGGAATATAACATTAAACGTCATTATGAAACAAAACATTTTCAAAATTACTCAAAATATACAGGAAGTTTGCGGACAGAAAAATTCTAAGCTATGAAGCGCGGATTGAAATCGCAGCAATCTTCATTTACAAAACTCCAAACTGAACAAGAGGCTGCAACTCGTGCCAGCTTTCGTGTGGCTCTTGAAATTGCAAAACGTGGAAAACCATTCACCGATGGAGAAATGATCAAAGAATGCATAATTGTAGTAGCCGAAGAAATGTGCCCTGAAAGGGTAAATTTATTAAAAACTGTCAGTATGTCAGCAAACACTGTGGCTCGAAGGGTAAAAAACATAGCCGAAAATATATCCTCTCAGCTGTTCGACAAAAATGGACATGTTGAGTGGTTTTCTTTGGCCTTGGATGAGTCAACGGATGTGTCAGATACTGCTCAGGTGTTGATTTATATTCGAAGAGTAGATAAAAGCTATGAAGTGCATGAAGAACTTCTTGATATGTATAGTATTCATGGCACAACTACTGGTACAGATATTTTTAAAGGAGTTGAAATGGCCATTAATCAAAAGAACCTTCGATGGAAAAACTTGAAATGTATTACAACTGATGGAGGCAAAAACATGAGTGGGAAAGATAAAGGAGTGGTCGCTCGTGTGTCAAAGGCTGTAGAAAATGACGGTGGTTCAAAACCATTAGTCTTACATTGTATCATTCATCAACAGTCTTTGTGCGGAAAATGTTTGGATATGTCTGAAGTTCTGAAACCAGTCATATCAACTGTTAATTTTATCAGATCCTTTGGGCTGAATCACCGACAATTCCGACAATTTATTGAAGAGATTGGAGAAAATGACTTACCTTATCATACTGCCGTACGTTGGCTTAGTTGTGGGAAATTCCTTCAGCGCTTTTTTGAACTTCGAGCTGTGATCGAATTTTTTTTGAATGAAAAGCATCGCTCTCTTACTGAATTACAAAACAACGCATGGCTGTGGAAGTTTGCATTCTATGTTGATTTGACAAAACATGTGAACGAACTGAATTTGAGATTGCAAGGAGAAAACCAGCATCTTCCTGATTTATACACTAATATCAAATCATTCCGGAAGAAATTGATACTGTTTCAATCACAACTACGAAGTAAATGTTTTTCACATTTTAAAACATGTGAAATATTCAGCCACACCACTGAGACTGAGTTTCCTATCGATTTTGCAATCGAAACTTTGAGTGCTTTGAAAATAAATTTTGATACTCGTTTCTCGGACTTTGATGCCATTGCTAATCAAATTAAGATTTTTCAGAATCCTTTTGATACTGACCTTGAAACCCTAGCCCCGGAACTTCAAATGGAAATGATTGATCTACAGTGCAGTGATATAATTAAGAACAAATATCAAAACTCATCTTGGTTGGAATTTTAGTCTTCCACTGACACAATTTGATAATTTGCATAAATTTGCTCGTGGGCTGTTTTCTGTTTTTGGTACTACTTATGTGTGTGAGAAGACCTTCTCCAAAATGAAGTACACAAAAAATGTTTACAGATCTAAATTAACTGATGAGCATCTTAAATCTCTTTTAATAATTGGTACAAGTAAAATTAGTCCACAACTACAAACTATTGTCAGTGGAAAATCTCAATTACATAAATCTCATTAGTATTTCATATGTCATTATGCTTGTTATAAGTTATGTTTTTATTTAAAATGTATAAAATGTTAGTTGGATTCATTTCAATAATTTGTTAGTTATTATATACTGAAGTTAAATTTTCTGCATATTATGCATGTCTTTACTCATTACAATTCTGTGTTTCTTCATCCAACTTATCTCAAAAACAATAACAATAAGCCTACAACAATGTTATGAGTAGTTAGCCCATGACCATATCAATGTAGATGTCATATTAATAATTATTCAACATAAAATTAGAATACTTCAGTAAACTAAATTTAATTTGCTATAAAAAATATGTTCTCTAAAAGGGGTTTTCAAGTATGCTCTCCGCGGGCCGGACAAAATCTGTCCGCGGGCCGGATGTGGCCCTCGGGCCGTAGTTTGGAGACCCCTGATCTAAACGACCGCTCACAATATGTAAAAGTCAATAAAAGTGAACCGCAACTGGTGAGAGTCTCAGGGGACAGTTCTAGGTCCTATACTCTTCACCATTTATGTAAATCATCTATTAACACAAAACATAGATAGCAAAGTAATATCATATGCTGATGACTCTGTTGCCATATTAATTGGATATGATTGTTGGATATGATTGGGAAGTCACTAAGAAAAGCGTTCAAGAAGGTATGAATGTCATAAAGATGTGGTTGGATGGGTATCAGCTGTCTCTAAATGCAGATAAGACCAATTATCTATCTACACTAAATACCCTTATTTCTGACTTACACCGGTGAATATCGACTGTTCACCGGTGTAAGTCAGAAATAAGGGTATTTAGCAAATATTTCGCACATAGACCAAGCGACTATGTGAATGTTGACATACACCGGTGAAAGTCGACATTTCGGTCTTTCACGGTAAAATAGTCATTAGATCAAGGAATAATTTCAAGCGATCATTTTAAAACAAACGCAAGATGAGGATTCATTGGAACCAATGGATCCATGGATGAGGATGATTTATGATTTCTAATGATAGTGAGAACGATCTTGGCGAGGAGGTAGAAGCAATTGTTTGGTATTGTAGCATCTTGTCTGATCTTGTTTGGTCTTGTCTGGTTTTGTCTCGTCTTGCCAGGGTCTGTCTGGTCTTATCTGGTTTTGTCTGAGTTTGTCTGGTCTGGTCTTGTCTGGTTGGCCCTGTCTGGTTCTATCTGGTACTGTCTAGTTCTGTCTGATCTTGCTTCGTCTTGGCTTGTCTTGTCTAATCTTATCTGGTATGGTATAAAAAGGCATAACAATTAATAAACAAAAAACATAGCTATAAACGAAACCAATATACAAAGCAATTGATCTACGTTATTTATATGATTTAAATCGTCTAAAAGGTTCCATTTATTGTGTGTTAATTATATGACTTAAATATGTTTATTTCTATGTTTTTACAAGTAGATAGAAATCACAGATATAAACAGACCCAAATTTCACAGCATTAATATTAAGGGCATTTGAGACATAAAAGAAATTGAAAATACTAAATATTTAGGAATTATTATGGATAAAAATACAAAATGGAACCAACATGTAACATATTTAACAAAGCGAATTAGAAAACTAATTTATCAGTTAAGAAAAGAAGCAATATCGAAAGAAGGAAGTCTGGACGAAGCAATAGCCGAAAGAAACCTTCAAGGCAGGAGAACTGTGTCTGTGTTAAACGGCATACTATGGGATAAACATATTACAAAGGAAAACAAATACAGAATATACAATGCAATAATTAAAAGTATAATAACCTACGATAGTGAAGTGTGGCCTATAAAGGATAGAGCAGAGAAATCACTAAAAGACCAGAGATGGACTACTGGTGAAGAGCGGCAGGAAAGTCTAGATTGGAAAGGATCAGAAATGAAAGGATAAGGGAAATAATGGAAGTAAAGCACGACATCGTGGATAACATAAGAACTGGACAACTCAGATGGTACGAAAAGCACTATATGAAAATTCATTAAAAACCTTGTCTACAATTCAAAATTATATACAGAAAATTATTTCCAAAAAAAGGTAGACGATACCCAACCAGACTACTTTTTGGAAGGGATATATGCAATATAAGATCGCTGTACTTTCATACATTGGTAATATTTATGCTTAAAAAAGAACGTTTAAAAAATCGTACCTTGCATAATATTGTGACTCGAAGTATGACAAACAAATTGCTGGAAGTATCTAACTCTAATAAAATGTACAAGCAAGATATGCTTACCATCTAGCCCCAAAGACTTACAATTTATTACCTTTGAGTATTAGAAATATTAAAAACTACAAACAATATTCAAAGCAATGTAAGACGTTTATAAACGACAACTATATTTCATCCATAAAACGAATTGATTAATTTACTCTAATTTGTATTTATAATTATAAAATTGTTTTATTTAGTGTAGGAAAAATATTATTTAATTTGTTAAAAAAAAAACTATGATAAATACGTTACATATGTTATGTTTGTAGTAATCAATATAGTGGTAGGTATCACCAGCGAAGTAATTTTTAAACGTTTTTAAATATTTTGCGTTAACTTTATTTTATTTTAGCTGTATTATATTAGGTGATGATATGAATCCATATGAATCCTCCAATGAATAAATATTTTATTTTTTTTGAAATAAGTTTTTCTATGGGTTTTGTTCTATATAATAAAGAAAAATTTGTGTGACTATTGGGTCAAATATATATCCCAGTTAAGATGTCGTAGGCCTAGGCCGCACTACGGCTAAACCGCCACGGTTTTTAATCGCGTGATTCTGTGACTCAAGTAAGCTAATACTAGCGGCCTCACTTGCAGTTATTTCCCGCGACTGATTTTTCCCATAGCGTACCGTGTGTTTCTTGGGCGGTTTCGCGGTTATAGCGGTTACCACTCGCGGAAAAAAACCGTAGTGCGGCCTCGGACTAAGTGGGACGTATGTGTATGTCCCGTCCAAAGTGGGTTATTTTTTTCTATAACCAATTTCAAATTTATTTTTATGAAATATTATGTCATGCTGGAGCAAAAAAGGTTCAAATAAATCATAAATTTTTGAATAAAAAAATCCGACTTTTTTACTAAAACCAATTTCAAATTTATTTTTATGAAATATTATGTGAAATTGTAGCAAAAAGAAGCTTCAAAAAATTTATAAAGCCTAAATTTATTCAAATTCAAAAAAAAAATCAAATAAAGCCTAAATTTATTAATAAAAAAAACCTACTTTTTTAACTTCCATCGAATCTGTCTGTCTAGTGTCGACGACCTTTAAAACTAGTTACTTGCTCACTGAACCGACAGTTGACACCTGTCAAATGTCAAATTTGACGTATGTCAGCTTAGAAAACATCACGCCGTGATTCGGAGTCATCCAATCGAGTGCTCAAATTTCCCAGATTTTCTCGATTTATTGACAGTTGACACCTGGCAAATGTCAAATTTGACGTATGTCTGCTTAGCAAACGTCACGCCGTGATCCGGAGCAGTCATCCAATCGAGCGCTCAACTTTCCAAGATTTTCTCGGTTTATTGAGAATTGACACCTTTCAAATGTCAAATTGGACCTATGTCTGCTTAGAGAACGTCACGCCTCGAGCCCGAACAGTAAGTAAAACATTTCATAAACAGCATTTCATTTCACTTTCTCGCTGAACTGACAGTTGACACCTGCCAAATGTCAAATTTGACGTATGTCTGCTTAGAAAACGTCACGCCGTGGTCCGGAGCAGTCATCCAATCGAGCGCTCAACTCTCCAAGATTTTCTCGGTTTATTGACAGTTGATACCTGTCAAATATCAAATTTGACGTATGTCAGCTTAGAAAACGTCACGCCGCGATTCGGAGCAGTCACCCATTCGAGTGCTGTCCTCGAACATGTTTGCTAAACTTTCCAAGATTTTCTTGGTTGATTGACAGTTGACACTAAAAAAAAGTCATTGCACAACCGGTATTTCATCAAAGACGTGCCAGTTACCTGAGATTAGATTTATTTTTTCTTCTTCCTTTTTTTTCACCCTCTATATAATTAATATTTTTAAATTTAGTATTTTATTCTTTGAGTGATTTGAAAAAATTATTTACTTTTTTTTTGGTTTTGTTCTTTTAAAACTTCTATCGAATCTGTCTGTCCAGTGTCGACGACCGTTGAAACTTGTTATTTGCTCACTGAACCGACAGTTGACACCTGTCAAATGTAAAATTTTACGTATGTCAGCTTAGAAAAAAATCGCCCCGATCCGGAGCAGTCATCAAATTGAGCGCTCAACTTTCCAAGGTTTTCTCGGTTTATTGACAGTTGACACCTGTTAAATGTCAAATTTGACGTATGTCTGCTTAGAAAACGACACGTCGTGGTCCGGAGCAGTCATCCAATCGAGTGCTCAATTTTCCAAGCATTTCTCGGTTTATTGAGAGTTAACACCTGTCAAA
>CALYMW010000558.1:0-21658 GCA_944588485.1 Phosphuga atrata
ATTTGTCACATTTTTTTGACACATTTGTCAAATTGACACATTTGTCAAAAATTGACAGTTTTTTCACATTTTTTTTTTTAGATTTTAAATATTTTTTGACAGATGTCACATTTTTTTTTCAGATTTGTCACATTTGATAGATTTGTCGCATTTTTATGACAGATTTGTCACATTTTTTTGACAGTTTTTTCACATTTTTTGACAGATTTGTCACATTTTTTTGACAGATTTTTCACATTTTTTTGAAAAAATTTTTAACATTTTTTTTGACACATTTTTCACATTTTTTGACAGATTTTTCACATTTTTTGACAGATTTGTCTATCTAATCTCGTTTGTCTAGTCTTATCTGTCTAATCTGTCTAGAGTTGACTGTCTAGTCTTGTCTAAATCTAATAGTATCACTAGACAGATTTTTCACATTTTTTGACAGATTTGTCTATCTAATCTCGTTTGTCTAGTCTTATATGTCTAATCTGTCTAGAGTTGACTGTCTAGTCTTGTCTAAATCTAATAGTATAACTAGACAGATTTTTCACATTTTTTGATAGATTTGTCACATTTTTTGACAAATATGTCTCATTTTTGACCGATTTTTCAATATTTTTTTTTTCAGATTTTCCATATTTTTTTACAGATTTGTCACATTTTTGTTTCAGATTTGTCACATTTGATAGATTTGTCGCATGTTTATGACAGATTTGTCACATTTTTTGACAGTTTTTTCACATTTTTTGACAGATTTGTCACATTTTTTTGACAGATTTTTACATTTTTTGACAGATTTTTCACATTTTTTGACAGATATATGATGTTATACGGCTTAATAAATTGTTTACCACCTTCTTTGTAAGTAATTAAAAACATCTTTTACTTTGATTTTTGTAATTTCTGTAACAATTTTGTAGGTCTTTAAAAGATTTAATTAATAAATCAAAACGTCGAAGAATTTGAGTTTGTTTTTGTTGATCGTATTACACGAATTCTATCGTTTGTGTAGTAAAAAACACAAATCTTTTACTGTTTAACTAATAACGATCGTTATTACTTGCTGTTCACACACACACATATATATATATAAACGATAGATTTGGGAGGCGTTATTAACTTTAGCATATCAAAGGTGGGCGATGAGACAAATAAGTTTGAGAAACACTGATATATATATATATATATATATATATATATATATATATATATATATATATATATATATATATATATATATATATATATATATATATATATATGATAGGTAACTCCGCCGTGTTGTCCAGGATTCTATGTGTGAGATAGGAAACGTAGTCCGGAATTTGGCATTGTCCATGTCATTGTCCACATTTAGCTACGTCCTCTGCCATTTTGCAAGTGCATGGTCATATTATGACCATGCACTCAACGGTCATGGTTCCTTTATTCTCTTTGAAGAATGCACCTATAACACCGGCATCAAGGCAGATAATCTGTGGCTGCACACACTATCTTTGAGTGCGACTGATGGACCCCGGAACGAGATAGACTAGACAGGATCCGAAGCGAAACAAAACATATGTCTTAATCTTCTTCTTTTCCTCGGCCTTCTCCAGCTTCTCCTAATGATTGCGCCCGCCTGGTTGAACTTGAACGTGAGCTTGCCCAGATTGGTATTGCTGTACCATTTCTGGAACTTCTGGGTGACTGGACCGCTGCCTTTCAAGAGCTGAGCGAAGAGTTCCTCTTGCTGGAGCAGGCGGTAGCTCAGCTGGATGATCCACTCGGCGGATTCTTGACGGCCTTCTCCAGCTCGGAAATCGGGTACCTCTGTATCAACTGAACGATAGCGCGGAGGTTGATGTTGCGATGGACGCCGTGGTAGAGCATGAGGAGACGCCTCCATTGCAGGCAGACGCTCAGATGGGTCTTGTTGTACCACTTTTGGAACCTCTGGGTGATGGGACCGCTGCCTTTCAACAACTGAGCGAAGGCCATTTGCTCATACACCATCAGATCCAAACTTTTATGGGAACGCTAAACAAGTTTGGCAAAAACAAAAGTAACGCTATACTAGGTACCAGGACACACTGGTATAGACGGAAACGAAGAAGCGGATCATCTAGCAAACAAGGGATCCAGTAGTCCCTTTATAGGTCCGGAACCCTTTTGCGACATGAGTGTGAACACAATCCACAAAAGTTTAGATGAAGAAATAAGAGAACAATGGATGAAAACCTGGAAAGAACTTCCAGGGCTAAGGCAGTCCAAAGTGATGCTGGGAACTTTTAACCAAAAAAGAACAAAAGCTTGCCTGAAATTAAGCAGGAACAAGCTTAGAATTCTGACGGGAGTCCTGACGGGACACTGCAGACTTAGGAAACATCTTAAGGCTCTAGGCCTAGAGGAGGATGACGGATGCAGATTCTGTGGCTCAGCAGAGGAAACCCCATACATCTGCTCAAAGACTGCGGAGTAGTGCTCCGCGAGACAGATGTACTTCGGGGCTCACTGCTTTAACACAGCGGAGCTGCTGGCCTTCAATCCCACCCAGATCCTGAAATCCCTAAGGGAATAGGATTCGAGGAGGCGCTCTAAATGGGTAAGTACACCAACTCTTGGAGGAGGAGGGTGGGTACAATAGATCTATGAAAGTCGCAGTACGTCGTCACCACCATATCTACAATCTACAACAACTGAGTGAGGAGTTCCTCTTGCTGAAGCGGACGGTAGCTCAGCTGGATGATCCGTTCGCGACCAAGGTGTTCTGACGGACTTCTCCAGCTCGGGAATGGGCTAATTAGAAGCGACAACGTAATTTACACTCCTATTATTTGCCTATCTATTATATATTGCCTCCTATTATTATCCTAAATTTGTTGGACGGAGTTAACAAATTTAGGCTCAACACGGCGTCGTACAGGATGTTCCACAAAGTAGGACCCAGGACTGAGCCCTGTGGAACACCACTGTGTACTTAATCACCGATTTTAGTGCCAACGTCGAGTAATACTCGAAATAGATAGCTGCGAAGTAATCGCAACAGTATCTTCCTCCTAATCAGTTCTTCCATGATATTTCGCCATTGATTGCGTTTTTGACATCAACGCGCTAATCTTCCGTGTTGTGGACAGAGAAAGCTTCAGCTGGTATGCCGACATATGCCGGCATACCAGCTGAAGCATTCTCTGCCATTCCAACAACTCTCATGCTAGCATCCACCGTCGATCTTCCTTCCCTGAACCTATATTGTCTGTCCGAGAGCTGTTTGGGAGTTGTTACCCGAAGGAAATCGAAGTGCTGCAAGCGGTTCTCCAGTTTATTTCGCTCTAAAGTTACAAATAAACAAGTTTTATATATTTTTTCGCTTTACACCATCTCGCATTTTCGACTGATTTCACGCTGTCATAACTTTTGAACGGCTCACCACAGAGACTTCTAGTCTTCACCAATCGATTCAGCGTCCCAAAATTATTCGGAGAAAGTATATAATATTCGCTAGGAAGCTTTCAGTTAAGAAATACCATCGACACGGCGAGTCTAGACGGCAGAAACGACGAAATGCGATTTTGTCAAAATCGTTATTTTTTGAGTTGCAGTAAATTTTAAAAACGTTTCTGAATGCATTTTTGCTGCTGATTACAGACTTGCAAATTATATTTCGCTAGCTCTTTCCGTTAACTATCGCATGCAAGAATTGAAGAAATTTTTAAGAAATTTCGGCGCTCGAGTTGAGATCTGGGAAAGTCGTGAATATCCCGCGGACAATCTTGGTGTATCAATAGGAAAATGACCTTCTGAAAACGATGCCACTATCATTTTTTGATTATCTGCAACCGTTTCCGAGATATTTACTTAGCAAATCGAGAATCGGGTAAATTTCAGTTTGTAATTTCTGGACGAATTATTGAATCTTTCCGGATAATTTATGCATCAATTTGTTCGTCTTGTCGTGTAGTTTCTGTGTGCCGAAAATGATTTCGCTGCTTTTTACCGTTCTTGAGAAAATCGAAAAAAACCGAAAAAGCTCATATTTTTCGAACAAAATGATGGAAAATTTTTGTTGAAAAATTTGTTGGATTTTTTTTTCATGATTTTTTTTTGGTTACACGAAGGAAATGGAAGTGCTGAAAACGGGTTTGCAGTTTATTTCGCTCTAAAGTTACAAATAAACAAGTTTTATATATTTTTTCGCTGTACACCATCTCGCATTTCCGACTGATTTGACCCTGTTATAACTTTTGAACGGCTCAGCGGAGAGACTTCTAGTCTTCACCAATCGATTCAGCGCCCCAAAATTAGTCGGAATACGTATATAATATTCCCTAGAAAGCTTTCAATTAAGAAATACCACCGACACGGGGACTCTAGACCACGGAAACGACGAAATGCAAGAAAATCGATTTTGTCAAAATCTTTATTTTTTGAGTTTCAGTAAATTTTAAAAACGTTTCTGAATGCATTTTTGCTGCTGATTACAGACGTGCAAATTATATTTCGCTAGCTCTTTCCGTTCACTATCGCCTGCAAGAATTGAAGAAATTTTTAAGAAATTTCAGCGCTCGAGTAGAGATCTCGGAAAGTCGTAAAGATCCCGCGAACAATCTTGGTGTATTAATAGGAAAATGACCTTCTGAAAACGATGCCGCAATCCTTTTTTGATTATCTGCAACCGTTTCCGAGATATTAGTTAGCAAATCGAGAATCGGGTAAATTTCAGTTTTAAATTTCTGGACGAATTATTGAATCTTTCCGGCTAATTTATACATCGATTTGTTCGTCTTGTCGTGTAGTTTCTGTGTGCCCAAAATTATTTCGCTGATTTTTATCGTTCTCGAGAAAATCGAAAAAAAAACGAAAATGCACATATTTTTCGAACGAAATGATGAAAAATTTCTGTTGAAAAATTTCTTAGAAATTTTTTTCGTGATTTTTTTCTTTTACCTGAAGAAATCAAAGTGCTGAAAACGGTTTTCCAGTTTATTTCGCTCTAAAGTTACAAATAAACAAGTTTTGTAATTTTTTTCGCTGTACACCATCTCGTATTTCCGAGTGATTTCACGCTTTCATAACTTTTGAACGGCTCACCACAGGGACTTCTAGTCTTCACCAATCGATTCAGCGCCCCAAAATTAGTCGGAATACGTATATAATATTCCCTAGGAAGCTTTCAATTAAGAAATACCATCGACACGGGGAGTCTAGACCGCGGAAACGACGAAATGCGAGAAAATCGATTTTGTCAAAATCTTTATTTTTTGAGTAACAGCAAAATTTAAAAACATTTCTGAAAGCATTTTTGCTGCTGATTACAGATATGCAAATTATATTTCGCTAGCACTTTCCGTTCACTATCGCCTGAAAGAATTGAAGAATTTTTTAAGAAATTTCAGCGCTCGAGTAGAGATCTCGGAAAGTCGTGAATTTCCAGCAGATAATCTTAGTGTATTAACAGGGAAATGACCATCTGAAAACTTTGCCGCAATCCGTTTTTGATTAACTGCAACCGTTTCCGAGATATGTACTTAGCAAATCGAGAATCGGGTAAATTTCAGTTTTAAATTTCTGGACGAATTATTGAATCTTTCCGGATAATTTACACATCGATTTGTTCGTCTTGTCGTGTAGTTTCTGTGTGCCGAAAATGATTTCGCTGCTTTTTACCGTTCTTGAGAAAATCGAAAAAAAACGAAAAAGCTCATATTTTTCGAACAAAATGATGGAAAATTTTTGTTGAAAAATTTTTTGGATTTTTTTTTTCATGATTTTTTTTTGGTTACACGAAGGAAATGGAAGTGCTGAAAACGGGTTTGCAGTTTATTTCGCTCTAAAGTTACAAATAAACAAGTTTTATATATTTTTTCGCTGTACACCATCTCGCATTTCCGACTGATTTCACCCTGTTATAACTTTTGAACGGCTCAGCGGAGAGACTTCTGGTCTTCACCATTCGATTCAGCGTCCCAACATTAGTCCGAAAACGTATATAATATTCCCTAGGAAGCTTGCATTTAAGAAATACCATCGACACGGGGAGTCTAGACCGTGCAAACGACGAAATGCGAGAAAATCGATTTTGTCAAAATCGTTATTTTTTGAGTTACTGCAAGATTTAAGAACGTCTCTGAAAGCATTTTTGCTGCTGATTACAGATATGTAAATTATATCTGCCCAAAATTATTTCGCTGCTTTTTATCGTTCTCGAGAAAATCGAAAAAAAAGAAAAAGCACATATTTTTCGAACGAAATGATGAAAAATTTCTGAATTTTTTTCGTGATTTTTTTCGATTACCTGAAGAAATCAAAGTGCTGAAAACGGTTTTCCACTTTATTTCGCTCTAAAGTTACAAATAAACAAGGTTTGTAATTTTTTTCGCTGTACACGATCTCGTATTTCCGAGTGATTTCACGCTATCATAACTTTTGAACGGCTCACCACAGGGACTTCTAGTCTTCACCAATCGATTCAGCGCCCCAAAATTAGGCGGAATACGTATATTATATTTCCTAGGAAGCTTTCAATTAAGAAATACCATTGACACGGGGAGTCTAGACCGCGGAAACGACGAAATGCGAGAAAATCGATTTTGTCAAAATCTTTATTTTTTGAGTAATAGCAAAATTTAAAAACATTTCTGAAAGCATTTTTGCTGGTGATTACAGATATGCAAATTATATTTCGCTAGCACTTTCCGTTCACTATCGCCTGAAAGAATTGAAGAATTTTTTAAGAAATTTCAGCGCTCGAGTAGAGATCTCGGAAAGTCGTAAAGATCCCGCGAACAATCTTGGTGTATTAATAGGATAATGACCTTCTGAAAACGATACCGCAATCCGTTTTTGATTAACTGCAACCGTTTCTGAGACATTTACTTAGCAAATCGAGAATCGGGTAAATTTCAGTTTGTAATATCTGTACGAATTATTGAAACTTTCCGGATAATTTATACATCGATTTGTTCGTCTTGTCGTGTAGTTTCTGTGTGCCAAAAATTATTTCGCTGCTTTTTACAGTTTTAGAGAAAATCTAAAAAAACCGAAAATGCACATATTTTTCGGACGAAATGAAGGAAAATTTTTGTTAAAAAAATTTTTGGAAATTTTTTTCGTGATTTTTTTTTGGTTACCCAAAGGAAAAGGAAGTGCTGAAAACGGTTTTGCAGTTTATTTCGCTCTAATATTACAAATAAACAAGTTATATATATATTTGTTCGCTGTACACCATCTCGCATTTTCGACTGATTTGACCCTGTTATAACTTTTGAACGGCTCACCAGAGAGACTTCTAGTCTTCACCAATCGATTCAGCGTCCCAAAATTAGTCAGAAAACGTATATAATTTTCCCTAGGAAGCTTTCAGTTAAGAAATGCCATCAACAGGGGGAGTCTAGACGGCAGAAACGACGAAATGCGAGAAAATCGATGTTGTCAAAATCGTTATTTTTTGAGTTGCAGTGAATTTTAAAAACGTTTCTGAATGCATTTTTCCTGCTGATTACAGACGTGCAAATTATATTTCGCTAGCTCTTTCCGTTCACTATCGCCTGCAAGAATTGAAGGAATTTTTAAGAAATTTCGGCGCTCGAGTCGAGACTCGGATAGTCGTGAATATCCCGCGGACAATCTTGGTGTATCAATAGGAAAATGAGCTTCTGAAAACGATACCGAAATCCGTTTTTGATTAACTGCAACCGTTTCCGAGATATTTACTTAGCAAATCGAGAATCGGGTAAATTTCAGTTTTAAATTTCTGGACGAATTATTGTATCTTTCCGGATAATTTATACATCAATTTTTTCGTCTTGTCGTGTAGTTTTTGTGTGCCGAAAATGATTTCGCTGCTTTTTACCGTTCTCGAAAAAATCGAAAAAACCGAAAATGCACATATTTTTCGAACGAAATGATGGAAAATTTTTGTTGAAAATTTTTTTGGATTTTTTTTTCATGATTTTTTTTTGGTTACACGAAGGATATGGAAGTGCTGAAAACGGGTTTGCAGTTTATTTCGCTCTAAAGTTACAAATAAACAAGTTTTATATATTTTTTCGCTGTACACCATCCCGCATTTCCGACTGATTTGACCCTGTTATAACTTTTGAACGGCTCCGCGGAGAGACTTCTAGTCTTCACCAATCGATTCAGCGTCCCAACATTAGTCCGAAAACGTATATAATATTCCCTAGGAAGCTTGCAGTTAAGAAATACCATCGACACGGGGAGTCTAGACCGTGCAAACGACGAAATGCGAGAAAATCGATTTTGTCAAAATCGTTATTTTTCGAGTTACTGCAAGATTTAAAAACGTATCTGGAAGCATTTTTGCTGCTGATTACAGATATGCAAATTATATTTCGCTAGCTCTTTCCGTTCACTATCGCCTGCAAGAATTGAAGAAATTTTTAAGAAATTTCAGCGCTCGAGTAGAGATCTCGGAAAGTCGTGAATATCCCGCGAACAATCTTGGTGTATTAATAGGAAAATGACCTTCTGAAAACGATGCCGCAATCCTTTTTTGATTATCTGCAACCGTTTCCGAGATATTTAGTTAGCAAATCGAGAATCGGGTAAATTTAAGTTTGGAATTTCTGGACGAATTATTGAATCTTTCCGGATAATTTATACATCGATTTGTTCGTCTTGTCGTGTAGTTTCTGTGTGCCCAAAATTATTTCGCTGCTTTTTATCGTTCTCGAGAAAAACGAAAAAAAAACGAAAAAGCACATATTTTTCGAACGAAATGATGAAAAATTTCTGTTGAAAAATTTCTTAGAAATTTTTTTCGTGATTTTTTTCGGTTACCTGAAGGAAATCCAAGTGCTGAAAACGGTTTTCCAGTTTATTTCGCTCTAAAGTTACAAATAAACAAGTTTTGTATTTTTTTTCGCTGTACACCATCTCGTATTTCCGAGTGATTTCACGCTGTCATAACTTTTGAACGGCTCACCACAGAGACTTCTAGTCTTCACCAATCGATTCAGCGCCCCAAAATTAGTCGGAATACGTATATAATATTCCCTAGGAAGCTTTCAATTAAGAAATACCATCGACACGGGGAGTCTAGACCGCGGAAACGACGAAATGTGAGAAAATCGATTTTGTCAAAATCTTTATTTTTTGAGTAACAGCAAAATTTAAAAACATTTCTGAAAGCATTTTTGCTGCTGATTACAGATATGCAAATTATATTTCTCTAGCTCTTTCCGTTCACTATCGCCTGCAAGAATTGAAGAAATTTTTAAGAAATTTCAGCGCTCGAGTAGAGATCTCGGATAGTCGTGAATATCCCGCGGACAATCTTGGTGTATCAATAGGAAAATGACCTTCTGAAAACGATACCGAAATCCGTTTTTGATTAACTGCAACCGCTTCCGAGATATTTACTTAGCAAATCGAGAATCGGGTAAATTTCAGTTTTAAATTTCTGGACGAATTATTGAATCTTTCCGGATAATTTACACATCGATTTGTTCGTCTTGTCGTGTAGTTTCTGTGTGCCGAAAATGATTTCGCTGCTTTTTACCGTTCTTGAGAAAATCGACAAAAACCGAAAAAGCTCATATTTTTCGAACAAAATGATGGAAAATTTTTGTTGAAAAATTTTTTGGATTTTTTTTTCATGATTTTTTTTTGGTAACACGAAGGAAATGGAAGTGCTGAAAACGGTTTTGCAGTTTATTTCGCTCTAAAGTTACAAATAAACAAGTTTTATATATTTTTTCGCTGTACACCATCTCGCATTTCCGACTGATTTGACCCTGTTATAACTTTTGAACGGCTCACCGGAGAGACCTCTAGTCTTCACCAATCGATTCAGCGTCCCAACATTAGTGCGTAAACGTATATAATATTCCCTAGGAAGCTTGCAATTAAGAAATACCATCGACACGGGGAGTCTAGACCGTGCAAACGACGAAATGCGAGAAAATCGATTTTGTCAAAATCGTTATTTTTAGAGTTACAGCAAAATTTAAAAACGTCTCTGAAAGCATTTTTGCTGCTGATTACAGATATGCAAATTATATTTCGCTAGCTCTTTCCGTTCACTATCGCCAACAAGAATTGAAGAAATTTTTAAGAAATTTCGGCGCTCGAGTAGAGATCTCGGATAGTCGTGAATATCGCGCGGACAATCTTGGTGTATCAATAGGAAAATGACCTTCTGAAAACGATACCGAAATCCGTTTTTGATTAACTGCAACCGCTTCCGAGATATTTACTTAGCAAATCGAGAATCGGGTAAATTTCAGTTTTAAATTTCTGGACGAATTATTGAATCTTTCCGGATAATTTATACATCAATTTGTTCGTCTTGTCGTGTAGTTTCTGTGTGCCCAAAATTATTTCGCTGCTTTTTATCGTTCTCGAGAAAATCGAAAAAAACGAAAAATCACATATTTTTTGCGAACGAAATGATGAAAATTTTCTGTTGAAAAATTTCTTAGAAATTTTTTTCCTGATTTTTTTCGGTTACCTGAAGGAAATCAAAGTGCTGAAAACGGTTTTCCAGTTTATTTCGCTCTAAAGTTACAAATAAACAAGTTTTGTAATTTTTTTCGCTGTACACCATCTCGTATTTCCGAGTGATTTCACGCTTTCATAACTTTTGAACGGCTCACCACAGGGACTTCTAGTCTTCACCAATCGATTCAGCGCCCCAAAATTAGTCGGAATACGTATATAATATTCCCTAAGAAGCTTTCAATTAAGAAATACCATCGACACGGGGAGTCTAGACCGCGGAAACGACGAAATGCGAGAAAATCGATTTTGTCAAAATCTTTATTTTTTGAGTAACAGCAAAATTTAAAAACATTTCTGAAAGCATTTTTGCTGCTGATTACAGATATGCAAATTATATTTCGCTAGCACTTTCCGTTCACTATCGCCTGAAAGAATTGAAGAATTTTTTAAGAAATTTCAGCGCTCGAGTAGAGATCTCGGATAGTCGTGAATATCCCGCGGACAATCTTGGTGTATCAATAGGAAAATGACCTTCTGAAAACGATACCGAAATCCGTTTTTGATTAACTGCAACCGCTTCCGAGATATTTACTTAGCAAATCGAGAATCGGGTAAATTTCAGTTTTAAATTTCTGGACGAATTATTGAATCTTTCCGGATAATTTATACATCAATTTGTTCGTCTTGTCGTGTAGTTTCTGTGTGCCCAAAATTATTTCGCTGCTTTTTATCGTTCTCGAGAAAATCGAAAAAAAACGAAAAAGCACATATTTTTCGAACGAAATGATGAAAAATTTCTGTTGAAAAATTTCTTAGAAATTTTTTTCGTGATTTTTTTCGGTTACCTGAAGGAAATCAAAGTGCTGAAAACGGTTTTCCAGTTTATTTCACTCTAAAGTTACAAATAAACAAGTTTTGTAATTTTTTTCGCTGTACACCATCTCGTATTTCCGAGTGATTTCACGCTGTCATAACTTTTGAACGGCTCACCACAGAGACTTCTAGTCTTCGCCAATCGATTCAGCGCCCCAAAATTAGTCGGAATACGTATATAATATTCCCTAGGAAGCTTTCAATTAAGAAATACCATCGACACGGGGAGTCTAGACCGCGGAAACGACGAAATGCGAGAAAATCGATTTTGTCAAAATCTTTATTTTTTGAGTTGCAGCAAATTTTAAAAACGTTTCTAAATGCATTTTTGCTACTGATTACAGACGTGCAAATTATATTTCGCTAGCTCTTTCCGTTCACAATCGCTTGCAAGAATTGAAGAAATTTTTAAGAAATTTCAGCGCTCGAGTAGAGATCTCGGAAAGTCGTGAATATCCCGCGAACAGTCTTGGTGTATTAATAGGAAAATGACCTTCTGAAAACGATTCCGCAATCCTTTTTTGATTATCTGCAACCGTTTCCGAGATATTTACTTAGCAAATCGAGAATCGGGTAAATTTCAGTTTGTAATTTCTGGACGAATTATTGAATCTTTCCGGATAATTTATACATCAATTTGTTCGTCTTGTCGTGTAGTTTCTGTGTGCCCAAAATTATTTCGCTGCTTTTTATCGTTCTCGAGAAAATCGAAAAAAACCGAAAAAGCTCATATTTTTCGAGCAAAATGAGGGAAAATATTTGTTGAAAAACTGTTTGGATTTTTTTTCAGGATTTTTTTTTTGGTTACATGAAGGAAATGGAAGTGCTGAAAACGGTTTTGCAGTTTATTTCGCTCTAAAGTTACAAATTTAAAAACAAGTTTTATATATTTTTTCGCTGTACACCATCTCGTATTTCCGACTGATTTGACCCTGTTATAACTTTTGAACGGCTCACCAGAGAGACTTCTAGTCTTCACCAATCGATTCAGCGTCCCAAAATTAGTCGGAATACGTATATAATATTCCCTAGGAAGCTTTCAATTAAGAAATACCATCATACACGGGGAGTCTAGACCGTGCAAACGACGAAATGCGATAAAATCGATTTTGTCAAAATCTTTATTTTTTGAGTAACAGCAAAATTTAAAAACATTTCTGAAAGCATTTTTGCTGCTGATTACAGATATGCAAATTATATTTCGCTAGCACTTTCCGTTCACTATCGCCTGAAAGAATTGAAGATTTTTTTAAGAAATTTCAGCGCTCGAGTAGAGATCTCGGATAGTCGTGAATATCCCGCGGACAATCTTGGTGTATCAATAGGAAAATGACCTTCTGAAAACGATACCGAAATCCGTTTTTGATTAACTGCAACCGCTTCCGAGATATTTACTTAGCAAATCGAGAATCGGGTAAATTTCAGTTTTAAATTTCTGGACGAATTATTGAATCTTTCCGGATAATTTATACATCAATTTGTTCGTCTTGTCGTGTAGTTTCTGTGTGTTTGAAAATGATTTCGCTGCTTTTTACCGTTCTTGAGAAAATCGAAAAAAACCGAAAAAGCTCATATTTTTCGAGCAAAATGATGGAAAATTTTTGTTGCAAAATTGTTTGGATTTTTTTTCATGATTTTTTTTTGGTTACACGAAGGAAATGGAAGTGCTGAAAACGGTTTTCCAGTTTATTTCGCTCTAAAGTTACAAATAAACAAGTTTTATATATTTTTTCGCTGTACACCATCTCGCATTTCCGACTGATTTGACCCTGTTATAACTTTTGAACGGCTCACCACAGAGACTTCTAGTCTTCACCAATCGATTCAGCGCCCCAAAATTAGTCGGAATACGTATATAATATTCCCTAGGAAGCTTTCAATTAAGAAATACCATCGACACGGGGAGTCTAGACCGCGGAAACGACGAAATGCAAGAAAATCGATTTTGTCAAAATCTTTATTTTTTGAGTTGCAGTAAATTTTAAAAACGTTTCTGAATGCATTTTTGCTGCTGATTACAGACGTGCAAATTATATTTCGCTAGCTCTTTCCGTTCACTATCGCCTGCAAGAATTGAAGAAATTTTTAAGAAATTTCAGCGCTCGAGTAGAGATCTCGGAAAGTCGTAAAGATCCCGCGAACAATCTTGGTGTATTAATAGGAAAATGACCTTCTGAAAACGATGCCGCAATCCTTTTTTGATTATCTGCAACCGTTTCCGAGATATTTAGTTAGCAAATCGAGAATCGGGTAAATTTCAGTTTGAAATTTCTGGACGAATTATTGAATCTTTCCGGATAATTTATACATCAATTTGTTCGTCTTGTCGTGTAGTTTCTGTGTGCCGAAAATGATTTCGCTGCTTGTTACTGTTCTTGAGAAAATCGAAAAAAACCGTAAATGCTCATATTTTTCGAACAAAATGATGGAAAATTTTTGTTGAAAAATTTTTTGGATTTTTTTTCATAATTTTTTTTTGGTTACACGAAGGATATGGAAGTGCTGAAAACGGGTTTGCAGTTTATTTCGCTCTAAGGTTACAAATAAACAAGTTTTATATATTTTTTCGCTGTACACCATCTCGCATTTCCGACTGATTTGACCCTGTTATAACTTTTGAACGGCTCAGCGGAGAGACTTCTAGTCTTCACCAATCGATTCAGCGTCCCAACATTAGTCCGAAAACGTATATAATATTCCCTAGGAGGCTTGCAGTTAAGAAATACCATCGACACGGGGAGTCTAGACCGTGCAAACGACGAAATGCGAGAAAATCGATTTTGTCAAAATCGTTATTTTTAGAGTTACTGCAAAATTTAAAAACGTCTCTGAAAGCATTTTTGCTGGTGATTACAGATATGCAAATTATATTTCGCTAGCTCTTTCCGTTCACTATCGCCTGCAAGAATTGAGAAATTTTTAAGAAATTTCAGCGCTCGAGTAGAGATCTCGGAAAGTCGTGAATATCCCGCGAACAATCTTGGTGTATTAATAGGAAAATGACCTTCTGAAAACGATGCCGCAATCCTTTTTTTGATTATCTGCAACCGTTTCCGAGATATTTAGTTAGCAAATCGAGAATCGGGTAAATTTAAGTTTGAAATTTCTGGACGAATTATTGAATCTTTCCGGATAATTTATACATCGATTTGTTCGTCTTGTCGTGTAGTTTCGGTGTGCCCAAAATTATTTCGCTGCTTTTTATCGTTCTCGAGAAAATCGAAAAAAAAGAAAAAGCACATATTTTTCGAACGAAATGATGAAAAATTTCTGTTGAAAAATTTCTTAGAAATTTTTTTCGTGATTTTTTTCGGTTACCTGAAGGAAATCAAAGTGCTGAAAACGGTTTTCCAGTTTATTTCGCTCTAAAGTTACAAATAAACAAGTTTTGTAATTTTTTTCGCTGTACACCATCTCGTATTTCCGAGTGATTTCACGCTGTCATAACTTTTGAACGGCTCACCACAGAGACTTCTAGTCTTCGCCAATCGATTCAGCGCCCCAAAATTAGTCGGAATACGTATATAATATTCCCTAGGAAGCTTTCAATTAAGAAATACCATCGACACGGGGAGTCTAGACCGCGGAAACGACGAAATGCGAGAAAATCAATTTTGTCAAAATCTTTAGTTTTTGAGTAACAGCAAAATTTAAAAACATTTCTGAAAGCATTTTTGTTGCTGATTACAGATATGCAAATTATATTTCGATAGCACTTTCCGTTTACTATCGCCTGAAAGAATTGAAGAATTTTTTAAGAAATTTCAGCGCTCGAGTAGAGATCTCGGAAAGTCGTGAATTTCCAGCAGATAATCTTAGTGTATTAACAGGAAAATGACCATCTGAAAACTTTGCCGCAATCCGTTTTTGATTAACTGCAACCGCTTCCGAGATATTTACTTAGCAAATCGAGAATCGGGTAAATTTCAGTTTTAAATTTCTGGACGAATTATTGAATCTTTCCGGATAATTTACACATCGATTTGTTCGTCTTGTCGTGTAGTTTCTGTGTGCCGAAAATGATTTCGCTGCTTTTTACCGTTCTTGAGAAAATCGACAAAAACCGAAAAAGCTCATATTTTTCGAACAAAAAGATGGAAATTTTTTGTTGAAAAATTTTTTGGATTTTTTTTTCATGATTTTTTTTTGGTTACACGAAGGAAATGGAAGTGCTGAAAACGGTTTTGCAGTTTATTTCGCTCTAAAGTTACAAATAAACAAGTTTTATATATTTTTTCGCTGTACACCATCTCGCATTTCCGACTGATTTGACCCTGTTATAACTTTTCAACGGCTCAGCGGAGAGACTTCTAGTCTTCACCAATCGATTCAGCGTCCCAACATTAGTCCGAAAACGTATATAATATTCCCTAGGAAGCTTGCAGTTAAGAAATGCCATCAATACGGGGAGTCTAGACGACAGAAACGACGAAATGCGAGAAAATCGATTTTGTCAAAATCGTTATTTTTCGAGTTACAGCAAAATTTAAAAACGTCTCTGAAAGCATTTTTGCTGCTGATTACAGATATGCAAATTATATTTTTAATAGCTTTTTATTAATAGCTTATAATTAATTAGCTCTTTCCGTTCACTATCGCCTGCAAGAATTGAAGAAATTTTTAAGAAATTTCGGCGCTCGAGTAGAGATCTCGTATAGTCGTGAATATCCCGCGAACAATCTTGGTGTATTAATAGGAAAATGACTTACTAAAAACGATACCGCAATCCGTTTTTGATTATCTGCAACCATTTCCGCGATATCTACTTGGCAAATCGAGAATCGGGTAAATTTCAGTTTGAAATATCTAGACGAATGATTGAATCTTTCCAGACAATTTACACATCGATTTGTTCGTCTTGTCGTGTAGTTTTTGTGTGCCGAAAATGATTTCGCTGCTTTTTACCGTTCTCGAGAAAATCGAAAAAACCGAAAATGCACATATTTTTCGAACGAAATGATGGAAAATTTTTGTTGAAAAATTTTTTTGGAAAATTTTTTCGCGATTTTTTTTCGGTTACAAGAAGGAAATCGAAGCGCTGAAAACGATAATCTTATTAACTTAATAAAGTCGGAACACAGCCTGAATATATAAATTCAACCTTTTTGGAGCTCTATAATATTATTGAGTCTTTTTTAGGACTACCAAAACCAATCTCATGTGGAACTTGTCAGTTATTTTATAGCTTTAAGTCTAGCTTAGAGTCCCTCTCTGGGATTAACACTTTATCGTAGTGAGAGGGTAACTTTCAAGGATTCTGAGAGCGATACCAGTGGGAGCATATGTTACTATATGTACAATCACCAAGAAAAATATAGAGCAATGAAGAGGCAGATTGTAGATATGGTGGTGACGACTTGCACTGCGACCTTTATAGATTTATTGTACCCCACCCTCCTCCTCCAAGCGTTGGTGTACTTACCCATTTAGAGCGCCTCCTCTAATCCTGATTCCTTCAGGAATTTCAGGATCTGGGTGGGATTCAAGGCATGCAGCTCCTCTGTGTTCAAGCAGTGAGCCCCAAGGTACATCCTTCTCTTGCGGAGTAATGCTCTGCAGTCTTTGAGCAGATGTATGGGGGTTTCCTCTGCTGAGCCACAGAATCTGCATCAGTCATCCTCCTCTAGGCCTAAGGACTTGAAAGGTTTCCTAAGCCTGCAGTGTCCCGTCAGGACTCCTGTCAGAATTCTAAGCTTGTTCCTGCTTAGTTTCAGGCAAGCTTTTGTTCTCTTCTGGTTAAAAGATCCCAGCATCACTTTGGACTGCCTTAGCCCTGGAAGTTCTTTCCAGGTTTTCATCCATTGTTCTCTTGTTTCTTCATCTAAACTTTTGTGGATGGTGTTCACACTCATGACACATAAGGGTTCCGGACCTATAAAGGGATTGCTGGATCCCTAGTTTGCTAGGTGATCGGCTTCTTCGTTTCCGTCTATACCAGTGTGTCCTGGTACCCAGTATAGCGTTACTTTATTATCCCCGCCAAGCTTGTTAAGCTTCCCCACACAGTCCCATACCAGTTTGGATCTGATAGTGTATGAGCTAATGGCCTTAATGGCTGCTTGGCTGTCTGACAGGATAGTAATTCGTTTTTCGCGATAATTCCTGTCGAGGTTAAACTGTGCACATCTTTCGATTGCGTATACCTCTGCTTGGAAGATACTTGGGGATGTTCCCATGGATTCGAAGTACCTGGTACGAGGTCCAAACACTCCTGCAGCAGTACCTTCCTTTGTCTTCGAACCATCTGTATACCACTTGATGGCATTTTGCTCTATGTGGTATGCTGAGGATTCGTCGCTCCAATTGGCTTTACTACTGCACATTGCTGTGTAGTTTTTCTCGAAGTGGTATTTGCATACCATTTCGTCCTTTGGTATTTCCAGCCATGGGATCTTGGCAGGGAGGCTGTTTCGGTCTCTGCTCCCGATTATTTTACCCCTGCCCATTCCTTCCATGCTGAACCTTATGATCACCGATCTGGCGGCCCTTTCCACCATAAGGTGCAGCGGAGTCAGATCCAGCAGCAGCTCCAATGCTGCTGTCGGACACGACCCCATCGCCCCCGTGATGCAGACACACGCCAGTCTTTGAATCTTCTCAAGCTGTTTCCTCATAGAGGCCAGCTTGATTCTACTTACCCACGCAACTGCCCCATAAGTGATTGCAGGTCTCACTATCATGATGTACATCCATTGCAGGATAGTGGGGTTACAACCCCACGTTTTTCCTGCCAGATTTCTGCACACCATTAGGGCGCGTTTGGCTTTACCTACCGCTACCTCAGCGTGTCTATTCCATAGGAGTTTGCTATCTAGTACCCAGATACCTTATCTTCTGTTGGTATTCTACTGCCTTCCCAGCTATGAGTATGGGATGTAGGCAGTTTAGTTTTCTCCTTCTAGTAAATGGTATCACCGTGGTTTTGCTCGGGTTGAGTTTCAGTCCCACTGTTTGACACCATCTACTAGTTACGTTGAGGCCTCTCTGAACAATTTTACAGAGCGTTCCCTCAAATTTCAATCTAGCCATTATGACTATGTCATCGGCGTAACCTTGACATTTGATGTCTAGGTTGTTTAGCCTAACCAGTAGTTCATCAACTACCAGGCTCCACATTATCGGTGATAGTACACCTCCCTGTGGGCACCCTCGAGTTGTGGAGATCTTAATGGTGTCTTTTCCCACTTGTGTCTCCGCCGTTCTAGTTCTCAGCATTTCTCCCATCCACTTTGAGATAGTGCTGCCGATTTTCCTTCTTTCGAGGGCCGCCCTGACAGCCTCGTGTGAGGTGTTGTCAAAAGCTCCCCCTATATCCAAGAAGGCACATATCGCTACTTCCTTTGTCTCTAGTGCTGCTTCTATTTCGTTTGTCAGCTGATACAGGGCGGTTTTTGTGGATTTCCCTGCTCTGTAAGCATGCTGACTCCTGTGTAGTGGTGTACCTACCAGCACTATAGTCCTAAGGTAATTATCAATCACCTTCTCCATTGTCTTTAACATAAAAGATGTTAGACTAATGGGTCTAAATGACTTCGGTTGAGTGGTGTCTTTCTTCCCCACCTTCGGTATAAATACCACCTTAGCCCTTCTCCATAGCTTCGGTATATATCCGATCGCTAAGCTACTTCTAAAGATATTTAGAAGATACGGCATTAGTTCTCTCTCTCCCTTTTGTAGGAAGGCAGGAACTAGCCCGTCCACACTTGGGGCCTTAAAAGGCTGGAAAGTGCCGATAGCCCATCTGATTCGGTTTTCCGTACAGATGGACGCTGCCCTCTTCCAGTCGGCCCGACTTGGTTTCCGTGGTTGCATCAAGCCGTCGGTCTCCCTGTATCCTCTACATCCCGGAAAATAGGTTTCTAGTAGGAGGAGAGCTCTTTGTTCTTCATCCTCCGTGAAGGTCCCATCCGGTTTCTTGAGAGTGGTTGTCATTTCCACTCTTAGTCACAAAAACCTAGCTGCCACCGGCGTGGATTCTATGTTTTCACAGAAGGTCCTAAAGTTTTCCCTTTTTGCCTTTCTGATCTCTTTGTTGTAGGTGGTAAGCACCTCAGAGTATTCTAGCCAATTTCCGTATTGCTTGGCTTTGTTGAAAAGCCTACGTACTTTTGCACTTTTGCTCTTAATGTAGACAAATTTTTGTTCCACCATTTTTCGTCCTTATGCTCCTTCACGATTTTTACCGGGCAGCTGGATTCAAATGCCGTGGTGATTGCTACATTTATTTCTCCTACAGCCTGCTCCAGCATGGTGTAGTGTTTGATACTATCCCGCACTGCTCTAGGTTTTCTTTTTTCTTTTTTCCAGTTGGGAACTAAATATAGGCCACAGTTTGTCTGGGGTTTCGAATGGGGGTGTTTTCCTCACTCGCTCCTTCCAGCTCAAACTCTATGATCCTATGATCTGACATTGAGGGCTCACTTGAAATCCTCCACTTTTTAATTGGTTTACTTACGTTAGCGCTACCTACCGTAATATCCAGTACCTCATTTCTGACTTTAGTGACAAATGTTGGTGTGTTCCCAACGTTGTACACAATTAAGTTCTCTTTAATGAGGTATTCTAAAAGGTACTCACCCCTCTTATTAGTCCGTGCTGCCCCACATCTCATTGTGTGCGTTCGCGTCACATCTCAGGATGAGTGGCAGCTTTCTCCTAATACAGTGTTCCAGCAGCTTTTGTACTTGAATGGGTGGTATGCTGTTACCATCGCCAGGGAAGTATGCTGATGCGATCACTACTTCGCGGAGGAGACCCTTGGTCTTGATGAGGACCTGAATCGGAACTAAATCCCGCGTTAAAAATTCTGAAAGGCATAAGTAATTTATGCCCTTTCTTACCATAATGCAAGTTCTAGGGGAGACCTCACGGCTGTCCCATACCAACTTACATTCCCTGTTGCTAAGGCCTCTGATCTTACCTCCGTAGGTCCAGGGTTCTTGAAGCAGCGCTAGCCCTAGGTGCTGCTTGGTGAACATCCTAGTCATCACAGCTGAAGCTGCTTTGGCATGATGGATGTTCACTTGGGCTATTTTGGTGCGCCTGCTGGTCATTCTTGTTTTGTGACAGGAGGCGGCAAGTCCTCCTCTGTCCTTACAAGAACATCTATGTCTGCCTCCATAGACATGGCTGGACTGCTCATGTCTACGTGCGTGAGGTCAAGGTCGTCTTCCCGGGAATCTGGGCTGACTTCCTTGTTCTCTGTGTTGGTCCCGCACACGTGGATTATTTTTACTTTTGGAATTCATATAAATCCCACGAGTGGCAAGGGAACTTAAGGTCCGCCACGTCAGAGCCCCACTTGGCATGGTAAGGCTTGATACCCTCTGAGGTCGCCAGGTATCAGAGGGGCTCCGTTAGCGATGCCGGTTTCCCTTGGGCACCAACCAGTCCTTCCGGCACGGGTCGCATGACACCTTGGATTAAGGGTTTGGAAGTTCTTGGTTGTTTGCTCTCTGCTGACCGCTCCGACCGGAGTTGTACTCTGGTCGGTAACGTCTAACGGTTTGTTGCGAAACTAAGCTCTAATCTCTCAACATACATACCAGAATAAGAATTTTAAAATGCTATGTACTCTCAAGCCTCTGCACCCTTACGATACCTCATGCAGGTGCATAGATGCATTTGAGATGTGGTGTTATCACCGCATACTCAGATACACCACGTGCCAAACAACACGGTACTGCAATGCATCGATGGACAACTGCAATACCTACCAAATGTCAAGTGCATAAAATTGGAATGCTTCAGGGTAAAAAATACTACCTTCTTCAACTCATCCTACAGGGGGGAAATAATGGGTCGAAGGTCAGCAGGACGCAGATGAATATGGAGGCTATGAAATTTACGAACATCGACTGGAATGAATCAATAGCTCTATTCAGAGTGACAGTGAATAGAGTGATTTGGACCAACGTGATAGTCAACATCCACAGAGGTTAGGCACTTTAAGAAGAAGAATATTTGCGATAGAGGAGTGCAAAGGGTTAAATTTGTTTTCATTCTGTAATCTTCAACACGTTAATGCTATTTATTTAGTGCAGTATTTTGTAATAGCTTATATTTTGGGTCATTTCACACTTTGAAAGCGATCAATTTATTGTTTTTTCTCTAGTAGCATCGGACCTCCGCTATTTATTTAGTGTTAGAACAAGTTTATAATAACGAAAACTACTAATAAACATTTTTCTAATGTTTGGGGTACAATTTATGATAACGAAATGCCATGGGGTATGCCAAATGAAAGCCAAAAAAGATTGATAACCGCAGAGAAAAGAAAGAAATTTCACGAAAAATTGGAAAAATTTATTTAAAAAATTAGAGGAAAAATTAATGAATAAAATAACCAAAATGA
>CALYMW010000559.1:0-61151 GCA_944588485.1 Phosphuga atrata
CAGACAAGACTAGACAGACAAGACTAGACAGACAAGACTAGACAGACAAGACTAGACAGACAAGACTAGACAGACAAGACTAGACAGACAAGACAGACAAGACTAGACAGACAAGACTAGACAGACAAGACTAGACAGACAAGACTAGACAGACAAGACTAGACAGACAAGACTAGACAGACAAGACTAGACAGACAAGACTAGACAGACAAGACTAGACAGACAAGACTAGACAGACAAGACTAGACAGACAAGACTAGACAGACAAGACTAGACAGACAAGACTAGACAGACAAGACTAGACAGACAAGACTAGACAGACAAGACTAGACAGACAAGACTAGACAGACAAGACTAGACAGACAAGACTAGACAGACAAGACTAGACAGACAAGACTAGACAGACAAGACTAGACAGACAAGACTAGACAGACAAGACTAGACAGACAAGACTAGACAAGACTAGACAGACAAGACTAGACAGACAAGACTAGACAGACAAGACTAGACAGACAAGACTAGACAGACAAGACTAGACAGACAAGACTAGACAGACAGACTAGACAGACAAGACAGACAAGACTAGACAGACAAGACTAGACAGACAAGACTAGACAGACAAGACTAGACAGACAAGACTAGACAGACAAGACTAGACAGACAAGACTAGACAGACAAGACTAGACAGACAAGACTAGACAGACAAGACTAGACAGACAAGACTAGACAGACAAGACTAGACAGACAAGACTAGACAGACAAGACTAGACAGACAAGACTAGACAGACAAGACTAGACAGACAAGACTAGACAGACAAGACTAGACAGACAAGACTAGACAGACAAGACTAGACAAGACTAGACAGACAAGACTAGACAGACAAGACTAGACAGACAAGACTAGACAGACAAGACTAGACAGACAAGACTAGACAGACAAGACTAGACAGACAAGACTAGACAGACAAGACTAGACAGACAAGACTAGACAGACAAGACTAGACAGACAAGACTAGACAGACAAGACTAGACAGACAAGACTAGACAGACAAGACTAGACAGACAAGACTAGACAGACAAGACTAGACAGACAAGACTAGACAGACAAGACTAGACAGACAAGACTAGACAGACAAGACTAGACAGACAAGACTAGACAGACAAGACTAGACAGACAAGACTAGACAGACAAGACTAGACAGACAAGACTAGACAGACAAGACTAGACAGACAAGACTAGACAGACAAGACTAGACAGACAAGACTAGACAGACAAGACTAGACAGACAAGACTAGACAGACAAGACTAGACAGACAAGACTAGACAGACAAGACTAGACAGACAAGACTAGACAGACAAGACTAGACAGACAAGACTAGACAGACAAGACTAGACAGACAAGACTAGACAGACAAGACAGACAAGACTAGACAGACAAGACTAGACAGACAAGACAAGACAGACAAGACAAGACAGACAAGACAGACAAGACAGACAAGACAGACAAGACTAGACAGACAAGACTAGACAGACAAGACTAGACAGACAAGACTAGACAGACAAGACTAGACAGACAAGACTAGACAGACAAGACTAGACAGACAAGACTAGACAGACAAGACTAGACAGACAAGACTAGACAGACAAGACTAGACAGACAAGACTAGACAGACAAGACTAGACAGACAAGACTAGACAGACAAGACTAGACAGACAAGACTAGACAGACAAGACTAGACAGACAAGACTAGACAGACAAGACTAGACAGACAAGACTAGACAGACAAGACTAGACAGACAAGACTAGACAGACAAGACTAGACAGACAAGACTAGACAGACAAGACTAGACAGACAAGACTAGACAGACAAGACTAGACAGACAAGACTAGACAGACAAGACTAGACAGACAAGACTAGACAGACAAGACTAGACAGACAAGACTAGACAGACAAGACTAGACAGACAAGACTAGACAGACAAGACTAGACAGACAAGACTAGACAGACAAGACTAGACAGACAAGACTAGACAGACAAGACTAGACAGACAAGACTAGACAGACAAGACTAGACAGACAAGACTACAGACAGACTAGACAGACAAGACTAGACAGACAAGACTAGACAGACAAGACTAGACAGACAAGACTAGACAGACAAGACTAGACAGACAAGACTAGACAGACAAGACTAGACAGACAAGACTAGACAGACAAGACTAGACAGACAAGACTAGACAGACAAGACTAGACAAACAAGACTAGACAGACAAGACTAGACAGACAAGACTAGACAGACAAGACTAGACAGACAAGACTAGACAGACAAGACTAGACAGACAAGACTGGACAGACAAGACTGACAGACAAGACTAGACAGACAAGACTAGACAGACAAGACTAGACAGACAAGACTAGACAGACAAGACTAGACAGACAAGACTAGACAGACAAGACTAGACAGACAAGACTAGACAGACAAGACTAGACAGACAAGACTAGACAGACAAGACTAGACAGACAAGACTAGACAGACAAGACTAGACAGACAAGACTAGACAGACAAGACTATTGAGACAAGACTAGACAGACAAGACTAGACAGACAAGACTAGACAGACAAGACTAGACAGACAAGACTAGACAGACAAGACTAGACAGACAAGACTAGACAGACAAGACTAGACAGACAAGACTAGACAGACAAGACTAGACAGACAAGACTAGACAGACAAGACTAGACAGACAAGACTAGACAGACAAGACTAGACAGACAAGACTAGACAGACAAGACTAGACAGACAAGACTAGACAGACAAGACTAGACAGACAAGACTAGACAGACAAGTCTAGACAGACAAGACTAGACAGACAAGACTAGACAGACAAGACTACACAGACAAGACTAGACAGACAAGACTAGACAGATAAGACTAGGCAGACAAGACTAGACAGACAAGACTAGACAGACAAGACTAGAGAGACAAGACTAGACAGACAAGACTAGCCAGACAAGACTAGACAGACAAGACTGGACAGACAAGACTAGACAGACAAGACTAGACAGACAAGATTAGACAGACAAGACTAGACAGGCAAGACTAGACAGACAAAACTAGACAGACAAGACTAGACAGACAAGGCTAGACAGACAAGACTAGACAGACAACACTAGACAGACAAGACTAGACAAAAAGACTAGACAGACAAGACTAGACAGACAAGACTAGACAGACAAGACTAGACAGACAAGACTAGACAGACAAGACTAGACAGACAAGACTAGACAGACAAGACTAGACAGACAAGACTAGACAGACAAGACTAGAAGACAAGACTAGACAGACAAGACTAGACAGACAAGACTAGACAGACAAGACTAGACAGACAAGACTAGACAGACAAGACTAGACAGACAAGACTAGACAGACAAGACTAGACAGACAAGACTAGACAGACAAGACTAGACAGACAAGACTAGACAGACAAGACTAGACAGACAAGACTAGACAGACAAGACTAGACAAGACTAGACAGACAAGACTAGACAGACAAGACTAGACAGACAAGACTAGACAGACAAGACTAGACAGACAAGACTAGAAGACTAGACAGACAAGACTAGACAGACAAGACTAGACAGACAAGACTAGACAGACAAGACTAGACAGACAAGACTAGACAGACAAGACTAGACAGACAAGACTAGACAGACAAGACTAGACAGACTAGACAGACAAGACTAGACAGACAAGACTAGACAGACAAGACTAGACAGACAAGACTAGACAGACAAGACTAGACAGACAAGACTAGACAGACAAGACTAGACAGACAAGACTAGACAGACAAGACTAGACAGACAAGACTAGACAGACAAGACTAGACAGACAAGACTAGACAGACAAGACTAGACAGACAAGACTAGACAGACAAGACTAGACAGACAAGACTAGACAGACAAGACTAGACAGACAAGACTAGACAGACAAGACTAGACAGACAAGACTAGACAGACAAGACTAGACAGACAAGACTAGACAGACAAGACTAGACAGACAAGACTAGACAGACAAGACTAGACAGACAAGACTAGACAGACAAGACTAGACAGACAAGACTAGACAGACAAGACTAGACAGACAAGACTAGACAGACAAGACTAGACAGACAAGACTAGACAGACAAGACTAGACAGACAAGACTAGACAGACAAGACTAGACAGACAAGACTAGACAGACAAGACTAGACAGACAAGACTAGACAGACAAGACTAGACAGACAAGACTAGACAGACAAGACTAGACAGACAAGACTAGACAGACAAGACTAGACAGACAAGACTAGACAGACAAGACTAGACAGACAAGACTAGACAGACAAGACTAGACAGACAAGACTAGACAGACAAGACTAGACAGACAAGACTAGACAGACAAGACTAGACAGACAAGACTAGACAGACTAGACAGACAAGACTAGACAGACAAGACTAGACAGACAAGACTAGACAGACAAGACTAGACAGACAAGACTAGACAGACAAGACTAGACAGACAAGACTAGACAGACAAGACTAGACAGACAAGACTAGACAGACAAGACTAGACAGACAAGACTAGACAGACAAGACTAGACAGACAAGACTAGACAGACAAGACTAGACAGACAAGACTAGACAGACAAGACTAGACAGACAAGACTAGACAGACAAGACTAGACAGACAAGACTAACAGACAAGACTAGACAGACAAGACTAGACAGACAAGACTAGACAGACAAGACTAGACAGACAAGACTAGACAGACAAGACTAGACAGACAAGACTAGACAGACAAGACTAGACAGACAAGACTAGACAGACAAGACTAGACAGACAAGACTAGACAGACAAGACTAGACAGACAAGACTAGACAGACAAGACTAGACAGACAAGACTAGACAGACAAGACTAGACAGACAAGACTAGAGACAAGACTAGACAGACAAGACTAGACAGACAAGACTAGACAGACAAGACTAGACAGACAAGACTAGACAGACAAGACTAGACAGACAAGACTAGACAGACAAGACTAGACAGACAAGACTAGACAGACAAGACTAGACAGACAAGACTAGACAGACAAGACTAGACAGACAAGACTAGACAGACAAGACTAGACAGACAAGACTAGACAGACAAGACTAGACAGACAAGACTAGACAGACAAGACTAGACAGACAAGACTAGACAGACAAGACTAGACAGACAAGACTAGACAGACAAGACTAGACAGACAAGACTAGACAGACAAGACTAGACAGACAAGACTAGACAGACAAGACTAGACAGACAAGACTAGACAGACAAGACTAGACAGACAAGACTAGACAGACAAGACTAGACAGACAAGACTAGACAGACAAGACTAGACAGACAAGACTAGACAGACAAGACTAGACAGACAAGACTAGACAGACAAGACTAGACAGACAAGACTAGACAGACAAGACTAGACAGACAAGACTAGACAGACAAGACTAGACAGACAAGACTAGACAGACAAGACTAGACAGACAAGACTAGACAGACAAGACTAGACAGACAAGACTAGACAGACAAGACTAGACAGACAAGACTAGACAGACAAGACTAGACAGACAAGACTAGACAGACAAGACTAGACAGACAAGACTAGACAGACAAGACTAGACAGACAAGACTAGACAGACAAGACTAGACAGACAAGACTAGACAGACTAGACAGACAAGACTAGACAGACAAGACTAGACAGACAAGACTAGACAGACAAGACTAGACAGACAAGACTAGACAGACAAGACTAGACAGACAAGACTAGACAGACAAGACTAGACAGACAAGACTAGACAGACAAGACTAGACAGACAAGACTAGACAGACAAGACTAGACAGACAAGACTAGACAGACAAGACTAGACAGACAAGACTAGACAGACAAGACTAGACAGACAAGACTAGACAGACAAGACTAGACAGACAAGACTAGACAGACAAGACTAGACAGACAAGACTAGACAGACAAGACTAGACAGACAAGACTAGACAGACAAGACTAGACAGACAAGACTAGACAGACAAGACTAGACAGACAAGACTAGACAGACAAGACTAGACAGACAAGACTAGACAGACAAGACTAGACAGACAAGACTAGACAGACAAGACTAGACAGACAAGACTAGACAGACAAGACTAGACAGACAAGACTAGACAGACAAGACTAGACAGACAAGACTAGACAGACAAGACTAGACAGACAAGACTAGACAGACAAGACTAGACAGACAAGACTAGACAGACAAGACTAGACAGACAAGACTAGACAGACAAGACTAGACAGACAAGACTAGACAGACAAGACTAGACAGACAAGACTAGACAGACAAGACTAGACAGACAAGACTAGACAGACAAGACTAGACAGACAAGACTAGACAGACAAGACTAGACAGACAAGACTAGACAGACAAGACTAGACAGACAAGACTAGACAGACAAGACTAGACAGACAAGACTAGACAGACAAGACTAGACAGACTAAGACTAGGCAGACAAGACTAGACAGACAAGACTAGACAGACAAGACTAGACAGACAAGACTAGACAGACAAGACTAGCCAGACAAGACTAGACAGACAAGACTAGACAGACAAGACTAGACAGACAAGACTAGACAGACAAGACTAGACAGACAAGACTAGACAGGCAAGACTAGACAGACAAAACTAGACAGACAAGACTAGACAGACAAGGCTAGACAGACAAGACTAGACAGACAAGACTAGACAGACAAGACTAGACAGAAAAGACTAGACAGACAAGACTAGACAGACAAGACTAGACAGACAAGACTAGACAGACAAGACTAGACAGACAAGACTAGACAGACAAGACTAGACAGACAAGACTAGACAGACAAGACTAGACAGACAAGACTAGACAGACAAGACTAGACAGACAAGACTAGACAGACAAGACTAGACAGACAAGACTAGACAGACAAGACTAGACAGACAAGACTAGACAGACAAGACTAGACAGACAAGACTAGACAGACAAGACTAGACAGACAAGACTAGACAGACAAGACTAGACAGACAAGACTAGACAGACAAGACTAGACAGACAAGACTAGACAGACAAGACTAGACAGACAAGACTAGACAGACAAGACTAGACAGACAAGACTAGACAGACAAGACTAGACAGACAAGACTAGACAGACAAGACTAGACAGACAAGACTAGACAGACAAGACTAGACAGACAAGACTAGACAGACAAGACTAGACAGACAAGACTAGACAGACAAGACTAGACAGACAAGACTAGACAGACAAGACTAGACAGACAAGACTAGACAGACAAGACTAGACAGACAAGACTAGACAGACAAGACTAGACAGACAAGACTAGACAGACAAGACTAGACAGACAAGACTAGACAGACAAGACTAGACAGACAAGACTAGACAGACAAGACTAGACAGACAAGACTAGACAGACAAGACTAGACAGACAAGACTAGACAGACAAGACTAGACAGACAAGACTAGACAGACAAGACTAGACAGACAAGACTAGACAGACAAGACTAGACAGACAAAGACTAGACAGACAAGACTAGACAGACAAGACTAGACAGACAAGACTAGACAGACAAGACTAGACAGACAAGACTAGACAGACAAGACTAGACAGACAAGACTGGACAGACAAGACTAGAGAGACAAGACTAGACAGACAAGACTAGACAGACAAGACTAGACAGACAAGACTAGACAGACATGACTAGACAGACAAGACTAGACAGACAAGAATAGACAGACAAGACTAGACAGACAAGTCTAGACAGACAAGACTAGACAGACAAGACTAGACAGACAAGACTAGACAGACAAGAATAGACAGACAAGACTAGACAGACAAGACTAGACAGACAAGACTAGACAGACAAGACTAGACAGACAAGACTAGACAGACAAGACTAGACAGACAAGACCAGACAGACAAGACTAGACAGACAAGACTAGACAGACAAGACTAGACAGACAAGACTAGACAGACAAGACTAGACAGACAAGACTAGACAGACAGGACTAGACAGACAAGACTAGACAGACAAGACTAGGCAGACAAGACTAGACAGACAAGACTAGACAGACAAGACTAGACAGACAAGACTAGACAGACAAGACTAGACAGACAAGACTAGACAGACAAGACTAGACAGATAAGACTAGACAGGTAAGACTAGACAGACAAGACTAGACAGACAAGACTAGACAGACAAGACTAGACAGACAAGACTAGACAGACAAGACTAGACAGACAAGACTAGACAGACAAGACTAGACAGACAAGACTAGACAGACAAGACTAGACAGACAAGACTAGACAGACTAGACAGACAAGACTAGACAGACAAGACTAGACAGACTAGACAGACAAGACTAGACAGACAAGACTAGACAGACAAGACTAGACAGACAAGACTAGACAGACAAGACTAGACAGATAAGACTAGACAGACAAGACTAGACAGACAAGACTAGACAGACAAGACTAGACAGACAAGACTAGACAGACAAGACTAGACAGACAAGACTAGACAGACAAGACTAGACAGACAAGACTAGACAGACAAGACTAGACAGACAAAACTAGACAGGCAAGACTAAACAGACAAGACTAGACAGACAAGACTAGACAGACAAGACTAGACAGACAAGACTAGACAGACAAGACTAGACAGACAAGACTAGACAGACAAGACTAGACAGACAAGACTAGACAGACAAGACTAGACAGACAAGACTAGACAGACAAGACTAGACAGACAAGACTAGACAGACAACACTAGACAGACAAGACTAGACAGACAAGACTAGACAGACAAGACTAGACAGACAAGACTAGACAGACAAGACTAGACAGACAAGACTAGACAGACAAGACTAGACAGACAAGACTAGACAGACAAGACTAGACAGACAAGACTAGACAGACAAGACTAGACAGACAAGACTAGACAGACAAGACTAGACAGACAAAACTAGACAGACAAGACTAGACAGACAAGACTAGACAGACAAGACTAGACAGACAAGACTAGACGGACAAGACTAGACAGACAAGACTAGACAGACAAGACTAGACAGACAAGACTAGACAGACAAGACTAGACAGACAAGACTAGACAGACAAAACTAGACAGACAAGACTAGACAGACAAGACTAGACAGACAAGACTAGACAGACAAGACTAGACAGACAAGACTAGACAGACAAGACTAGACAGACAAGACTAGACAGACAAAACTAGACAGACAAGACTAGACAGACAAGACTAGACAGACAAGACTAGAGAGACAAGACTAGACAAACAAGACTAGACAGACAAGACTAGACAGACAAGACTAGACAGACAAGACTAGACAGACAAGACTAGACAGACAAGACTAGACAGACAAGACTAGACAGACAAGACTAGACAGACAAGACTAGACAGACAAGACTAGACAGACAAGACTAGACAGACAAGACTAGACAGACAAGACTAGACAGACAAGACTAGACAGACAAGACTAGACAGACAAGACTAGACAGACAAGACTAGACAGACAAGACTAGACAGACAAGACTAGACAGACAAGACTAGACAGACAAGACTAGACAGACAAGACTAGACAGACAAGACTAGACAGACAAGACCAGACAGACAAGACTAGACAGACAAGACTAGACAGACAAGACTAGACAGACAAGACTAGACAGACAAGACTAGACAGACAAGACTAGACAGACAAGACTATACAGACAAGACCAGACAGACAAGACTAGACAGACAAGACTAGACAGACAAGACTAGACAGACAAGACTAGACAGACAAGACTAGACAGACAAGACTAGACAGACAAGACTATACAGACAAGACTAGACAGACAAGACTAGACAGACAAGACTAGACAGACAAGACTAGACAGACAAGACTAGACTAGACAGACAAGACTAGACAGACAAAAAATAATTTTAGATTTTTGACTATGGTTAAATTTCGAGTTTAACAATCGTAGATCTTTAAATGAGGTTACAGCGAAAGACGCTAAAGTGAATTTATTAAATATTATATTAACAACAAGCATCAAGACCATGCGTAAAGTGTATTGTAAAACTACATTCTGATATTTCTTTTAGTTTGCTTCCACCTTATCACCTATTGGATATGGCCCTAATGTTGTCTCGCGTTAAAGCGTGAACAAATAACAACTCTATACTAAACGCTGCGGTCGTTAAGCGACGACAAACATATAAGCAACCTAGTCATAACCAAAAATAAACTAGCTGATTATATTAATGATAAAAAGAAATAATTTATTCTAGCTTAAATATAATAAACACTAAAATAAAAAGGAATAACTGCTGATTGTTGCTTATCCAGTTAAATGCGCACATAACTCTAAACAGACAAGACTAGACAGACAAGACTAAACAAACAAGAGTAGACAGACAGTATACACTATACAGAGATACGCAACAGTATACACAGAAGACTAGACATCTTATTGGTTTATTCATTAGCATAACTTATGTGGCCAGCACTCCGTACAGATGGATACTATGCTGGTTTATCGATTACAATAATAGTTTACAATTCAATAATAATTTAGTTTTAAACTTTAAATGTCATGATGTAGTCTTTTTAATTTTGCGCAGTTTGCATTAAATTTCCGCCACCAATCACTATTTTTATCAATTATGTTGAGGTCCTCCTCGCTCCTTGGCCAGGGACATCCTGCAATATCATAAAAATAGCTAATTTCGATATGTTGTCGCCAGTTCTCTGTAAGCGGGCATCTAAAGAGTACATGAGCGGCTGTATCTTCCTCACCGCATGTGCAGAGCGGAGACAGCCTCTTCCCGAATCTATGTAGATAAGCGGTAAAATTACCATGGCCAGTTATCAGTTGAACCATGTTATGTGTAGGGCTTATATCTATCTATGTTCTTCCATTTCTTGATTACAGGAATACATTTTTTGATCCAAAGTCTAGATGTGGTCTTATTCCATCGCTCCTGCCACTCTCTGTGGAACTTGACGGATAGTTCCATTTTTATTGCCTGACAAGTTACTTTATTGTACGTGACTGGCAGTAGGTAAATTTCGTCGCTGGTATTTTCTGTTCCTGAAGCCAGCCTTGCAAGATAATCCGCTCTTTCGTTTCCTTTTTGACCTACGTGAGTCTTAACCTAGTGCAGCAGAAGATTTGTCCTTTCATGTGCCAGATGTCATGTCTGCAAGAGAAGCTCGGTTGGCTTTGTCATCTATTTTAAGGCATCGAGAGCGGCTCTACTGTCCGAGAGGATTGAACATTCAGTGATTGTTTTTTGCTCCGATCTCATGTATCTTGGATTTAGAACCATCGGTATAGATTGATGCTCTTGAAGTTGTAATGCGTTAAATAGTAATGTACTGGTATAAATTCCGCCAGATATTTAATGTGGGACATACAGATTCTCTGTTCCATTAGATTTGGAGACACATCAATGCCAATATCTTTTTGTGTGGCCTCGTCTATTGAGTGCCTTGAGTGCCTTGAGTGTCTATTGAATCCATATAACGCGACTTTTTTCAGTATTAGGTCCACTGGAATGAGCCCCAGGATAACGCAAGCCGCCTCTGTCGATACCATGCGGTAAGCCCTAGCTTCTTTTAAGGTATATGTACGCTGTACCCCGAGTAGTTTGAATTTTCCCGGACCCTGCAGGCTCTGTGGCAGATAGAGGAGCCATATAGGAGGCCTGGTTCAATTGCTCCACTATAAATTAGTGCTTTGTTGGCTTTCTCCAACCCCTGTTCCTTCCGCGATACCAGCCGCAGGAGCAAATAAAATAGGAACTAAGCGACAACGGATACCCGGCCATAAAAGTGACCAGGATGGAAGGAATAGAAGCCAGGCCAATCCAAATGGTACTAATCGAAATTGGGAAAGAATATAAATCCGTGCACCAAATGGATTGCTTCTACGGATTGTGCGTGAAAATCGAACCACTCAAAACGCGAGGATAAACTGTACAATGTCACCGATGCCAACTGTTCGGCTAAGTGCAGAGGCACTGCAACGCCGAATACAGATGCATGAAATGCGGACAGAACCACAGCACACACCTGTGTGAGAAACCGCTAACCCTGCCGCCGAAATGCGCAATCACACCTCAATATGGAGAAACTGCCCGGCTAAACCGGAAATAGTGAGACAAACGGAACAACGACAGCAGGAAACGAGACCAAAGCCCCCACTGAGACGGACATTCCAAACACCGACAACCAGCCAAATACCAAAACCGGTAAACACAAGCAACAACCCCAACCCGGAGACAATGCCGTCAACAAGCGGAAACAAAGGGAATAACAGCGGAAAATCGCAACAGAATTGACGGAAATGATGCTCGACTTTGCCGAAATGGGACACAGCAAAGAGGAAACAGAAAAATTCACCCGATCAATCACAACCATCATGCTCCTAGTCAACAATAACCACTAGAAGAACCAGAGATAATCTGAAACTTATATTCTGGAACGCAAACGGAATACAAAACAAAAACAGGAACTGGTGGCACACCTAAGCGAACACAGCGTCGACGTGGCACTGATCAATGAGGCGCATCTCAGACGTTGCAACCAACTGAATATAGCAAACTACCAGGTCTACAAAAAAAACAGAGGCGAGAAAGCCTGAGGAGGAGTCTCCATCCTCATCAATAGATACATAAAACTCCACAAGCTGCCGGAAGCAGTAACAACCACCGACACGAAAACGGTAGGAGTAGAAGTACAGACAACCGACGGAACCTTCGCCCTCTACGTACTGTACTCGCCGCCACAGAAACAAATATACGCCGACGACCTGGACAAAATATTCGACAGAAATATAGGTACCATAGCCGCAGGAGACTACAACGCAAAGCACTCGCAATGGAATTGCAGAGTGACAAACATAAAGGGCGGACAATTACTAAGATACACGGAAAACCAGAAGTTACAAGTAATTGCACTGAGCGAACCGACACACTTTCCATTTAAGCGAATGCCGGATATTTTGGATATAGCCGTTATGAAAAACTTCACAGCAAACGTGGAAATAGTCTGTATCAAAAACTTGAGCTTAGGTCACAACCCAGTCCACATGAATCTCCAAGCGAAAACGGCCACGAAAACAATCTAGAAAATTGTCATAAATTGGAATAAATTTTAAGACGACGACAAGAATAAGCGAAGCAATAATCGACGATATCAACAAAGGGTTAGCCACGGAAGCCGTCTTTCTGGAGGTCTCTAAGGCTTTCGACTAGGTATGGCACCTAGGTTTAATATACAAAGTCTACCAATTTAAAATCCCAAACGCAATGATCAGACTAGTGACGTCCTCTATCTGTAACAGAACGTTCTAAGTCAAAATAAACGACAGCATCTCCTCAACCCAGACAATGACAGCCGATGCCCAACAAGGATCTGTCCTGGGCCCCCTTGTTTATAGCATCTACACCGCAGACATCCCAAAACTAAACGACACAGAAATTGCGCTATATGCAGACACGGCAATTTTCACAAGAGGATACTCGACCGAGGCCATAACAAAACGGCTCCAAAATCACCTGGAAAGGATTAACGACTGGTGTAACACCTGGAGGATTAAACTAAACCCAGAAAAAAATTAGGCAAATATCTTCACGAAGAAAAAATTTAAGCACGAACGCAGTAGCTGCTTGAGAATTAACAACACGGACATAAAATGGGAAAACCGAATTAAATATTTAGGCGTAATTCTAGGTAAAGCTCTAATATTTTCAGAACACATTGATCAGACAGCGAAAAAAGCAAAACAAATTAAAAGCTACCTCTACCCGCTATTGAACAGAAAAAACATGCTGAACATAAGGAACAAACTACAAATCTACAAGTCCATAATACGGCCGACAATGACGTACTCATCCACGTGCTGGATACAATCCAAATAATGGAAAATCTGCAAACTTCAAATCATTCAGAACAAAACACTGAGAGAAATAACACACTCGCCATGGAATATGACCAATGAGCAGCTGCACAGCGATCTAAACATGGAGACAATGAAGCAACACATAGAAAAACTAGCAACCAAAAGCTTCGAACGCATTAAAACGCATGACAACCCAACAGCAGCAACAACGCAGCAAACTACAACATCAACGTCAAATGGAAACATCCAAAACGGCAACAATATAGGTAATAACTGATCTTTCTTTTTCACAGGAAAGCCCAAGCCCTACATTACCGAACCCAGGGGAGCACCCAGGAACAAAAACAGGCAGGAACAACAAGAGCAAATCCGAGAGACACAGCAACCACCACGAGGACGAACAAAGGACCAACAGCGAGAAGAAGAAGAAGAAAAAAGAAACAAACAAACAAAAAAAAAACAAACAAAAAAAAGAAAAGGAAACCGGTCATGGAGGAACTACAAACAGACAACCAATCAAACAGACAACAAAACAAACAGGCAAATCAAAGGAAACAAAAACACAACGACAAACAAACCACAAGACGGCGGAATAGCTGGGCGAAAGCTCAAAACCGCCAAACCAGCAAAGGACACATGATAACACAACCAGTTAACCGGCAAAGTTCGATATCGCAGTTCACCGAGTCCAGTTTAACAAGTTTATCAAGTTCAGTTTACCGGAACAGTTCACCCAAGAAGCAGTCACGCCAATAAGTTTATAGTAGGTTACAGCTCCGCGAATCCGTTGTTATATTGTTATAGTGTTATTTAGTGTCATTTAATTATTGTAAATATATTTCCTCTTATTACAAAACGTGAGTGATAAATTTATTCCTAACACCTATCACCCACTAATTGGTGACCCCGACGTGATCTACAAGAGGAATCCGATCATCTACAAATTGGTCGTCGTGATCGATAAGAGAAACCTAGACACGCCAATATGGAAGAAACCGTGAACGAAGCTTGCCGACGATGCGGAAAGTTACCTCCGTTCTGGCCACAGAAACCTGAAGGTTCGTTTCGTCGCGTAGAAGCCATGTTCAAAACCAGCGGAATCACAGGTGAAGGTACGAAGTATAACCACCTCATCGCCTGGCTGGAGCAAGAATACAGAGTGGACGAGCTTTCAGGAGGCAGAACAGGCAGAGGACATCAACAAGGAAATCCGCGGAACCGCAGCAGGTCCCGAAAACGGAGCCGCAGTAACAACAGGTTAGGAGCGGATCAGTGCTGGTACCATGAGACCTTTGGCAGCACAGCAACCAAGTGCAAACCACCAAGCAGTTACAGGGCTTCGGGAAACGGACAGAACCATCATTGACCGCGGCGGTCCATGATGAATCAGAATCTCACCATTACTTTACGTAACCGACAAAGAAACGAAGATAGCCTTTCTTGTCGATACCGGTGCAGATCTATGCGTGTTTCCACGATCACTGTTATGTGGTCGCCACAGAAAATCGGATTACGAGCTCTTCGCAGCCAACAGCACGCCGATCGCCACCTACGGGACAATTCCGTTAACACTCAACTTATGTCTCCGCCGCAATTTCAATTACCACCTCCCTTACCACGTGTGGTCAAGAAGTACGCGAAGAAATCCAGTCCATTCGAACGGTCCACGGGGATTCAGAATATCACCGTCTTCTAACTGAGTACCCCGACCTCTGCAGGCAACCAAGATTCCACCGTGAAGTAAAACACCCTGTAACACATTATATACGCACCACACCAGGTCAACCAGTGTATTGCCGCCCACGAAGATTGGCGCCCGACCGATTGAAGCTAGCCAAGGCCGAATTGAAACAAATGCCACAACAGGGTATAATTCGACCGTCGAAAAACCCCTGGGCGTCCGCACTACACATAGTACCAAAAAAGGACAACGGATTAGGCCCGTGTGGCGACTATCGCGCGCTGAACGCACGGACCATCCCAGACAGATACGCCGTGAGGCACATCGAGAACTTCTCGCAATCATTGGCCAGATCAAAAATCTTTACTCACACTAGATTTGGTACGAGCCTACTACCAGATCCCGATAGAACAGGATGACATCCCGAAAACAGCAATAACAACACCGTTTGGTTTATTCGAGTTCCTACGGACACCATTCGGATTAAGAAACGCGGCGCAGACCTTCCAACGGTTCATCGACGAGGTCCTGCGCGGTCTAGAATTTTGCTTCGCATACATCGACGACATCCTCGTCGCCTCCAAGAACGAAGCCGAACATCTTGAGCACCTGCGAATAGTTTTCTCGAGATTAAACGATTACGGCATCATCATAAACCGCGGAAAATGCATCGTCGGAAAAGAAAAAGTCCAATTTCTTGGATACGCGGTTAGCGAGGAAGTAACACGACCAGTGGATGACAAGGTGAAAGCCATTCAAAAATTTCCAATACCACGGACGATAAAGAAGCTTCGCCTATTTCTTGGAATGATAAACTTCTATAGACGTTTCATCCCAAACGCGGCCGCCTACCAACAACCCTTAAATGAATTATTAAAGGGCCCGAGAATAAAAGGTAACGCTCCCATCACTTTATCGGAAAACGCCCAACAAGCCTTCCACAGCATGAAAGACGCGTTAGCCAACGCCACAATGCTCGCATATCCAACAAAGGGAACGCCAATATCGATAAATGTCGATGTTTCCGACTATGCTATGGGAGCAGTTTTGCCACAACGTTTAAATAGCGCCTGGCAACCACTTGCATATTTCACCAAAGCCTTGTCAACAGCCCAGCAGAAGTACAGGGCTTACGATCGGGAATAGCTCGCAGTATACGCTGCCGTCAAACGTTTCCGACATTTCGTCGAAGGACGATCTTTTACCATATTCACGGACCACAAACCGTTGACGATCGCCTTGAGACAGAAGCCAGAGAAGTTTTGGATGGGGAACGATTACACCTTAAAACAGCTACGCCTTCAACAAGCCACAACTGCAACAGCAAATACTATCTAACGTTAACACTGGCAAGGGGATAATGTAGCGGCAACGGGCCTTTCCGAAGAAGGCTTTTCAAAAAAAATAGTTTTACGCTAGGGTCGTTGCTATAATACCCAAACAAATCCTAAAAATATTTTGTCTGTTTTATTATAGCGTTAATACTGTTATCACCCGAACGGTTTTCAGAAATATTTTCGTGGAATGTTTTACAACAGTGTCATTACAGTAATCGTGGAACAAATGCTAAAAGATTTAATATTTATGTTTTATGGTAGGATTGATTATAATAGTCGAAAGATTGCTAAAAATTTAATATTTGTATTTTATGATAGGATAAATATTACAATTTTCTAACGATACAAATCTAAGAAAGATTAGTTGAAGGACCAAATAAAAACGCTTACCACCGAAACACAGTCAGTTAACCGGCAAAGTTTGATATAGCAGTTCACCGAGTTCAGTTCAACAATTTCATCAAGTTCAGTTCACCGGAACAGTTCACCCAAGCCGCAGTCATGCCAATAAGTTTATAGTGGGTTGCAGCTCCGCGAATCCGTTGTTATATTGTTATAGTGTTATTTAGTGTTATTTAATTATTGTAAATATATTTCCTCTGATTACAAAACGTGAGTGATAAATTTATTCCTTCAATAGCCATAATATGAACTTGTAAACTGAGGAAAATCTTCACTCAATACATGGAATAGGTTATCAACACAGATTTTCAATTAATGTTTAGTTTGGGATTGTTGGCAACTATTTGATAGGTCCATTCGGAAAATGGACTTCCTCAGTGGATTAGATCCGGTCGATGTACAACTGAGACATTAAATGTGATATATGTATGACGGTACAGTTTAGACAGTACAGTTTAGATGCCAGGCCCGTGCATGTCTCGACGCGACGTATCCTGATAAATGGATAGGCAGGAACGGTCCAATACCATGGCCGGCCCACTCCCAAAATCTGAATTTCTTGAATATTTTTTATGGGGCCATCGGAAAACCATGGTGTACGAAGCTCCAGTCAGAACATCGAGGAGCCACTTGTAACTGAAACGTGTCGAACAGTTTGAAACATGCCCGCCGTTTTTTGACGAATTCATTGTGCTTTCTTTATTGTTGTAATTGTTGTGCTGTCTTATTGGACAAAATTTGGATTTTTTTTTGTAAATTTTACATACTTCTTTTTATGTTTTTAATTTTTATCAATAAATTCCACCCCATTGCTTGTGTTACCGTTAAAACTTTTTTTACCCTATATGTATTAAGAGTTTGAGTTTTATGCTTATTTTGGATTATAGAATCTTGATTCTTGAAAGTTTATCGGTGGAGTTCTGACACACCCTGTATACCTATATAAATAATATATAGTATTCATAAAGTTTCCTAATCTCGATCAAAGAAACTGTTACTTTGATATTTATATACTGCAGTCGACTAGTATAAATCTACTCATATTGAATTGTTAGCAGCTAGCCCAAAATGCTAAAAACTTAGAATTTCAATATGCCAAAAAACCTAGAATATCGTGAAGTAATTAAATTAAAATTAAATAACCTAATTGTTTAAGTATCACTTGGCAAATTAGAAACTTTAAAATCTACCTTTTTCAATTGGAGAGGCAAAATTGGTATGGAAATAATGCTATAATCCACATATATGTCTATGATATCAATAGAAAAAGAATTTGTGAAAGATATTTAAATTATAATGATACAGTAGATGTGTTTCCAAATGAAAAAACTAGAATATAAAAATTCTTTTTAAAATATGCTACAACTTTTTTATTATGATTTATATTATATTATTTTATATTTCCTCTGATTGGTGACCCCGACGTGATCTACAAGAGGAATCCGATCATCTACAAATTGGTCGTCGTGATCGATAAGAGAAACCTAGACACGCCAATATGGAAGAAACCGTGCCCAAAGCTTGCCGACGATGCGGAAAATTACCTCCGTTCTGGCCACAGAAACCTGAATGTTCGTTTCGTCGAGTAGAAGCCATGTTCAAAACCAGCGGAATCACAAGTGAAGGTACGAAGTATAACCACCTCATCGCCTGGCTGGAGTAAGAATACAGAGTGGACGAGCTTTCAGGAGGCAGAACAGGCAGAGGACATCCACAAGGAAATCCGCGGAACCGCAGCAGGTTCCGGAAAGGGAGCCGCAGTAACAACAGGTTAGGAGCGGATCAGTGCTGGTACCATAAGACCTTTGGCAGCACAGCAACCAAGTGCAAACCACCATGCAGTTACAGGGCTTCGGGAAACGGACAGAACCATCATTGACCGCGGCGGTCCATGATGAATCAGAATCTCGCCATTACTTTACGTAACCGACAAAGAAACGAAGATAGCCTTTCTTGTCGATACCGGTGCAGATCTATGCGTGTTTCCACGATCACGGTTATGTGGTCGCCACAGAAAATCGGATTACGAGCTCTTCGCAGCCAACGGCACGCCGATCGCCACCTACGGGACAATGCCGTTAGCGCTCAACTTATGTCTCCGCCGCAATTTCAATTGGAACTACGTAATAGCGGACGTGGAAAGACCGATAATAGGAGTCGATTTCTTGGCACACTACGGACTCCTGGTGGACCCACGGAACAAACGCTTGGTCGACAATACCACCTCCTTCACCACGTGTGGTCAAGAAGCACGCGAAAAAATCCAGTCCATTCGAACGGTCCACGGGGATTCAGAATATCACCGTCTTCAAACCGAGTACTCCGACCTCTGCAGGCAACCAAGATTCCACCGTGAAGTAAAAACTCGAGTCGTGTTGAATGTTTAAATTTATGTGGCTAACAAGTTATATACCATTTTTACATATTAAGGGTGTTTAAAACATAGTGAATTTATCAATTTAGTGTAATTATGGATTACCACATAGTAACGTTCGCAATATGGTTTTCTACCCGAGTACCCGGATTCGGGCATACCCGGGTATATGAAATTTCTCGTACCCGGGTACTATTTCATTGTCAGATCCTGGTACCCGGGTACTTTGATCAAAGAATTCATCAAAATTCGCAGAAAATTATTACTAGCGCCTAAGTAGCGCCTTAAAAATAATATAATCAAATTTGCACTACAAACAATTAAAATAACTTTAAAGAAGCCGTTGAGTTTTTACAAAAATGCAGTAAACTTGAGGTTAGGTTTGGTTATCTCGCCATGTTTTAAGTTGATTATCCGTAACTTATGTTAAGTTGATTTATTTTAAAATTGTTAATTCTTAGAATAAATTAAGATTATTAAGTAATGATTTTTATTTTATAACATAACAAAGAGTAAAAGGTTTTGTTATAAAAAGTATTTTTAGTTCTGAATCAGTTTATAAAAACAAGACTGTTTAACTGTGTGTGATTTTTAATTTTGAACTGTGTCAGAGAAGATAGTTTATTTAGTTATGTTTTTGTTATTTTATAACAGAATTTATTGTAGTAAAAAGTCGTTATAGTTCCTAATTAGTTAATAAGAACAAGACTTTTTAACTGTGTGACTGTGTGATTGTATTATAAGTTAAGGGGACTTAGTGACATACTTTACTCTTTCGTATCAAAATAAAACATTTTTATAAGAAAATTGTCTCTTTTTCTGCAAAAATTGCAAATACCCGGGCATATGAGAAAATAATACCCGATACCCGGATATTAAAAAAAGTCGTGTACGCGAAAACCCCAGTTCGCAACCATCCTATTCACTAATGAAGACAGATTAATGAAATTAAAAACAAAAATTGATGATACTAATATTTTTTAAGAATTAATTTAAATTATTGATTTATTTTCTTAAATCGTTGCCATCTATTAAATGTACATTATGGTTATGTATGTATTCCATAAAATAATTTTTAGTATTTCAGGTTGTGATAAACTATTAGCAAGAAAATAACAACAAGAAATTGTTGGGTTCTTGTAATTGCTGTACTTGCTGATAATGGATGGAAGCAAATTTATCTTCCTGGCGTGTATTTTCCTTTTTAAAAAATTAAATTTAAAGATTAGGAGTGTGTTGGTTGATGTTATCTGTGAATACGGATAGAAAGTAGACGGCATGGAGTTTTTGCGACCCGTATTTTATGCAAACCGAGTTCTATACTCTAAAAAAACGAATGTTACAAGTTTTTTGCTTTGTTTCTTATAAGTAATCCCTTATTCGATTAAAGTTTTAGTTGAACTGCGAATGGCACAGGTTATAGGAAACATCCGGCGGAACTCTTGCTTCTGTTCACAGTGCGTACTTCCTTTAAGTTGGAGAACTAAATATTTGAGTAAAGAATAATAAGTCGTTATAGTTACTTTCGCGCCACTCCACTTTAACATTTCTTTTTAGATAACAAAAAACAACAACTGGAGAAACATTTGTTTGCACATTTTATTTAAAATTTGGTGGGAATACCTGACAATTTTCACCTGATCTCCCACAAGCAACAAAATCCTTTAATCCATATTCATTCAAATTAGACTGCGTAATTGCTCACGCTAATTCTTGTACCTATGGGCCCAAAAGCAACGGTTCATATGCCACATTTAAGAAACCATTAATTACTTATTCACAAAAGTTGCCATGTAACTTTCTTCCAAGTTCCTATTTCATCTCAGCATCTGCTTAAAATCTATAAATACATATACAATGTGTTTTGTTTTAATGTCGCTTTAAAAAAAAATGATAACCATCGACCGTTCGCCTAAAAGTTGTAAATCCAAAAGTTTTCCTATCAAAAAATTTGCGAATATAACGGTTAATTGAAGAAAATCCGGCAAATTGAATTACAATAGGCGTAAGTCAGTCGATGATATCACAGCAGATAAATATCCCCTAAATCCTCAAATAATAAGTCTAACATCTATAACGGGAATTCCGGTGCCCCGGTAAGTCACCCTCTTAGAAAGAAGTCTTACTCACACCCTAAAAAGGAAAACTTCAAATTATATATAGCAAATATCTATTGAGTTTTATTTCGTCTAGCTCGATAACAACCAGTGGAAACTCATATAGCAAGTTATGGTATAGGGGCGAGACTGGTTTCACAGTAGTCGGGCTGTTAATGTAACAGCTGCAATAACGACACGTGCCACGTTTCTTATATACGGGATACAGCACCCTATATCTTAGGGTAGGTCACGCCAATTGAAATCCGAAAATCGAGGATATTAATTAAGAAAGCAATAACAATTCGAAACATAAACCCCACCTTTTTATCCAAAATAGGAAACTGAAATTTCAGTTGTGATTACTATAAATGCTCATTCATATCAAAATTCTGTATCTGAATGTATAATACAGTAATTACAAACAAATGTATGACTATAAAAAAAAAACTAAATTAACATAATTAGATAAAACTCTTTTATTCATAAGTTAATCGCAGTTTTCGCGCCAATTCTTACTTATGTTGTTTATGGTAATGGATTTTCATCGGTTTATTTTATTATGTTTTAAACTACTATTAGGTTCATAAAAAAAATTCTTTACATAACTCGAATAATTAATCAACATGTTAATCAATTAGATTAAAATATCCATTATTTAATTACTTATAAAAATCAATTTTTTAATTACGTTAATTAAATATTGAAAATCATCACAATATATTTTATTTGGATATTCAAGTTATGCAAACTGTCTTAAAAGTACCCAATTTGTCGTGAGGCGTACATAAATATCGTAAAAATGCTAAATAGCAATTGTATCAAATAGCAAATGTAGAAATAGATATTCTTGACGACCGTTCAACAGGCTACATTTTTTAAATAAACTTAACTAGTCAATGTTGTAATGGAATTAAACTTGAAACAAACGCAACACAACCTGAATATATAAATATATTTAGCCTTTCCGGAGTTCTATAACAATTATATAGTCTTTTTAGGACAACCAAAACAAATCTCACATGAAACTTGTAAGTTATTTTACATCTTTCAGTACACCTACTCAACAAAAACCATAAAAATAACATTGTTCATTGAAAAAACAATGTTATTTTTAAGGTTTTTGTTGAGTGTCACTAAGGTGGACTGAAAGCTGTAAAATAACTTACAAATTTCATGTGAGATTTGTTTTGGTAGTCCTAAAAAGACTCAATAATTGTTATAGAGCTCCGGAAAGGCTGAATATATTTATATATTCAGGCTGTGTTCCGTTTGTTTTTAGTTTGTATGATTATCTATAACGTAGGATGGTTTCACCAATTCTTATGGAATTAAAATTTGGCATTTATCGGGCATCCGTTTATCCCATTTAGTTATTCGGCCCAGGTTAGGTTGGCTTAGGTTAAGCTCTCAATACCAACAGAATCTAAAACAAGACAGCACTATTGGAGTTATTAATACAGCAGGGCTCTGTATATCCCATACCATATAATTGTTCATTTTCCGATACAATAGACATTTTGCTGCATAAATATGAATTTAACGTCCTAAAATACTTATTGTGATGAAAAACACTAAATTGTCTAAAATCTTACTCAAATTGTCGATTAAGGAGACGGATGTAGAAAAAAGAATCAAGGCATTGAGAGGCCTTAACTTAATTAAAACTTCCATTAGAACCAAGGCATTGAAAGGCTTTACATTGATTAAGTTCCTTCTCTTTTATTTTTTGTTTTAAAAGTTTTCCTGTAATCATTTCTGTGTTGACTCGTTTTTCTGGATACCTTTCTAATTATGCATTTAATTTATTATTTTATTTAATTTGGTATATTTTGTTTCTGTAGACTATTTTGAGTAACTCACTAATACTCCTTTTTAATCTACCTTAGTTTTGTTTTAATTAATCATTTAAATAATAATCAAACATTAGATGTATATAATATTTCAGTAAGTTTATTATTGGTTTGTTTGGAAAATAATTTAGTTTTCTTTATAGCATCTTTAATTAGTATATTTTATTATATTTTGACCATTTTTTTTCAACAGATTTTGCACATTAATGATTTTTATATCTTCAACTATAGACGGTTTTGCTGTTTAAAAAGTTCTGTATAGATCGGAACCCGAACTAATAATCGGGTTGTGCCAAATGGTGAATATATTTCTCTGTGCGTTCGCACATCTCATATAAGCTGGAACTGATGACTCATGAAACTTGTATGATATCTGGCGTTATGACAACACTACTTCTTTGTGATGGGATCACTCAATTTATCCAATTGGTGACAGTACACTTCTGGATTAATTGTGAAATTGTCGGGTTCAGACTTAAACAGAAACAGTTCACCAACATATAGGGATTTTTTTTTATAATATACTTTTATAATAATTTATATATATATATATATATATATATATATATATATATATATATATATATATATATATATATATATATTTATGATATAGGGGTATAGGGATTTAGGGATGTTTTAAGCCGGTTCATCTCTTTAGCTTATTGATTGCATGGATTATATATCGTTGTAAATCTATATTTCAACATCAGGTGCGATTAGCTTCAGAAATCGTGCATTTTCTTCACGTTTATAATACAAAAGTCATGCAATAGCATGTAGAACCTATTTTTTTAGAAACTAAGGGTATTCATAGTAGTTCCTTATCTCAAGGAATAAGGACGCCTTGATGAAGGCTTCCTTGAATTTCTGAGGCGTCCTTGTCTCGTAGTCACTACATAAGGCTCCCTTCCAGAAGGAAGCCTTATTTAGGGATATGTGATTGCTTATGGTGATTGCTTATAGTGGTCAACGCTAACTCAAATTACTCAAACTGCTAAGGCAGATTGTAAATATAACCTTAAAATTGTTATTATTGATGAAGTAAAAAGTGTGCAATACACGAACCGCGAAAGTCTGTTATTAGCTCAGCCAGTATCAGAAGAAAGCGCAATTGACTTAAAAAAAACGAGTGCTGTTGATTTCAAACAAAAAGCTGATGCGTGTGAAAGGGTAATAAAGAAATTTATAAGTGAAGGGTGTAGACCACATACCAGCAAACAATTGAGAAACAGCTGGGACAATCTGAAACAAAAGTAAGTGACGACAATTTTGTTCTTATCTAATCGAATTGTTACATGATATTTTCTATTTCAAAATGCGATTATTTAATAAAAAATAATTTCAGAAAACGTCCCATGGATTATTCGCAGAAACACTTTGAGGGCGTGGCTCATCAAACTTAGAGTGCGATGATCCCGCATGTGTTTGCATATGCCTTCCTCGGAATGGTAACAAAGGTTGAGTGCAACCAATCCTCTGGTATTACACCAGTATCATAGATTGTATTGAATACTTTGGTCAAAGTTTTGATGCTAGACTCTCCCAGACAGAGCGATCGCCTTTTCACTTCTTGGCTTGTAATTGGTGGTCCAGTTTGTTTTATTTCTTTTATGTTTCCTCTGTCGCCATCAAACAATTCAGCTATATATTCCTGCTACTTCTAAAGTTGTTTTCCAATGTCAAAGATCGCGTTTTCCTGTTTGTACTTAATGACACTAGGCCTGCGGTTTTTGGTTATCTTTGCTACTTCTTTAATTTTCTTGCGTAGATGAAACATGTCATATTTTCGTTGGAACCCCTCTATTTCTTCGCATTCTTTTCTATTCCATTCAGCTTTCGCTTCTTTGATTTTTTGTCTTATTTTTGTATGGGCGTTTTTATATCTAGTCGAGTTTACGACTTTGTATTTTCTTCTTTCTTCCATCATCTGTAGAATTGCGGCTGTCATCCATATTCGTGTAGCCGTTTTTTTCATGTTGTCTGTCATTAGATTTTCTTCTTGTGCATTTCATATTATGAATAGTATGTTTGTTTGTGAATAGTATATAGTGTGTTCGTCTACTTTTGATTTTCCGCAATAAGTTGGTATGATTGTATTTATAATTAGTTTGGTTTCACTCCCATATTCAATTAGTAATAATTGACATACCTACATAATTTTAGGAGAGTTAAGAAATCTATAGTATACAAACGTTTTAAATGCTAATGAATTAGTTCCGTCCGTTTTAATATTAATTCCTCAATTCCTCAATTTTATATGATGAGTTTTTATAATTATGACTTTTTTATAGGTAAAAGTTGACAACAACAATGAAACATCTACGTCTTGTGACTGGTGGGGCCCTGGTGGGGCCCCTTGCGTCCGTAGAAGGTGTAGATCAAGTCATGGATTTCATCGACGAAACAAGTGTAAATATCGACGTGCAAATTGATTGTCCATTTGACAGCGCAATACACGGAAAAAGGTACACCGTACAAATTACAGTTTCAATTGTAACGTGGGTCCTTACGAATACAAATTTGTAGAGATTGCAGTTTATACAGTAATTTTTAAAACTTATTTACTAATAAAAATCTTACAATCCCAAGGTGTGAGTTTTACAGTTTGAAAAAATACTTTTAGTTAAATGAAAAGTTACAATATTTTTGACATATTATTTGGGAAGTTTTCATCATATAATATGTATTAATTATTAGTCCAAACTCTAAAAATTACGATTTTTTCGTGATGTATTTATTACTTCATAATATAATATTTCTTATTTATTTTCAAACTAAAAATTACAGATTGGGCTATTACTCGTTGACTATGAGAAATGAACGCCGAAATATTACTATCTCATTTAAGAAACTCATTTTAAAAATTTTAATATAGATGATGTCGGCTTCGTTTTGTTTACACAATTTCGGAAGGTACAGGATATATATCCTGTTTTAAAATAGGAAGCTTTTTTGAACTCATTTTCAGTTCGGCTGGGGCATAATTGCGTCGTTTTCAGGTTAAGAAAATTTAATAAAATAATTTTATAAGTGAATAATAATACTGTGAAGGTCCATCCATCTCAGTTACAATTTTGGTAAGTACTAATATAAAATTGTATATTAATGCTTTCAATAATTATAGTGTAAACTAACTATTATTTTAAATTTATTGAATTTGTGATATTCAAAGAATAACATTATTATTATCATAATAATAGTTAATTTCAATAAGATTTTATGATGAGGTTTTTTTATAATTTTAATCAATTATTTCTTTTTGGTTGAAGGCTCTTGTTTGTCTGTGTTTTTTGCTTATAATGAGTATCCTTTTACAAATTTGGTGATTATGGATAAATAAAATGCAGACATAAATTTCCATAGTAATCATTGTTATAGCTTAAAGGATCCAACAAAAACATTAATTTCTGGAACGTATAATATTATTAACAGTAACAATCCAGATTATTTTTATGTGAATCTCAAAGTATGTAATTTGTTTCTATTTTCTTGCATGTGTTTTCTTTTTACAATAATTTAATACATAAATTGTAGTGATTCATTTTAAATTCATGTTATTATTATCAAGCATTTTTTACAGTATCATGTAAAAATTTATTATTCATTAAATAATTCGTTTTTATTGAATTTTTATTGAATTAAGTTACATAACGAAAATCATTCATCTTTCTAGTCTCAAAATTCAAATTCAACCAGTAGCATAACATATTCTGATCAATCGAGAATACCTGATTTAACGGTCGATGGTTGAAATGTATCAGAAGTCTCCGAAAAATTATCCATCCGAACAATATATATATATATATATATATATATATATATATATATATATATATATATATATATATATATATATATATATATATATATATATATATATATATATATATATATATATATATATATATATATATATCTATATATATATATATATATACATATATATATATATATATAGGGGTTACCAACTCGGCCCAGGGCGAAAAGAGTACATTTCAAATAAAAATTCTTAACATATGAAATACGTGTATTTGAAAATCAAAATCAACAATTTAAACAAAAAATAAACAATGTGTTTTTTTTACCAAACATATTAAACTACGAACACAACGTATCTTAAAAACGAAAAGTTCGTAAGATACGAAATACTTAAAATTAAAATAAACAATATACTTTTAACAAAACATATTATACGACGAACAAAATGTACAATAGGGAAGAAAATTTACGTAATACGTGTAAACTAAAAATCAGAATAAACAAAATAAACAATAAACTTATTACAAAAATAGTATACGACGAACAAATTTTTATTGCCCACACAATATTTAAAAAATTGTTCACAACTAAAATTTTTAAAATTAAACTGTACCATTAGTAAGTTTTTTACTGATTCTGGCAAAGCTCTATTTCTTTCATCAGTTCAAATACTCTTCATTATGCTAAAAATTCTCTCCGCATTTGCGTTGTGGGCTGGATTCGCGAAAAAAAATGAACATATCTTTAGGAATTCTAAAGATTGACAGTCTTGAAAATTCTTCATTGTCTTTTATTTTATTAATAAAATTGTTTAAATTAATAGCCTGGTCGAAAATCAGCGAATCATTTAGGCATAACCCTTTTTCTGAAAGATATATTATACATTTTTCGATGTTTTCCCAGGAAGGTTTGTCCTCTAGCAGCATCCAATCAAAAATTTCATATTCTTTAAACGAAGTTGTCCACGTATTTAAATATAATATACCCCTTTCATAAACATGTATCAGTTCTTTGATAATTACTGAACTTGCATTCCCTCCATCCTTTAATAGATGTTTCACCTTTAATGGTAAAAATTCTTTGTCTTTTCTTTCCATCAAACTAGCTTCAACTGATTTCAAAATTTTTGTTACATCCAAGACAGAGTTATTTGCCTTCTCAATACTTTCTATTTTACTGTGAAAAATGTACATAAGAGAATGAATAAACCAAAGGTAAGCTACATTCAACGGATTATCAAAAAAAATTGCTAACATTAAAGGAGCCTGTTCTTGAGATAAAAAATACGATTTTAGTGCTGGAAAAATTTCTAAAATTCTATTAATAGCTGGGAACAAAGATAGCCATCTTGTTTTCGAATGATACAAAAGTGATTTGTATTGAACATCCACAAAATTACAAAAATCTTTCAAAGATTCAGTTCGAATCGTATAAATGGAAAAATAATTATTGATTTTGAGTACCACAGATTCAATATCTATCGGTAACCCGTCTAGCGCATGATGAACGCAATTGTTCAATATATGAGCTGGACAACCTATTCCAATGAGATTGTCTCCTAGAGTTTTTTTAAATGTTCAAATACATTATTGTTGCCTTTCCTATTGACGCCACCGAAATTTGTATTGCAGTTATCACCCGCGAAAGCTATACATTTATTTCTTAAATTTAGATTTTCTAATGTTCTTATTAAAAGCGTACAAATTGTGGTAGCTTTCTCGTCTGGTGCAGTAGCAAGCTCTACAAGTTTATGCGTAATACCACTATTCTTATCAAAAAACTGAATTAGAATTGGAAACAATTTTATTGCGCCATGGTTAGATCGATCAGTAGAAATTCCAATATAATGAACGTCCGCTAATGACTCTATTGTTCTCTGTAATGAATTAGGCGCTAACACGTTATCTACAATGGCTTGTGTTTTCATACGAGCGCATGAAATTTTATTCGCAATTTGGGAATCAGAAAACATGCATTTATATAATTTTGAGGAATAGTCAGTTGATAGATAACTTTGATGATGTTTCACAGTATGAAAAGCATGTGAAGCTTCTGCAGCTAATATCTGTGCTTCTAGTGGAGTGTGATACCACACAAAATGTGTCAACCTTTTGATAACTTCCTGCAGCCTGTACTCTATTTTTATGCCTTACAGTAGCAAGGTGTTGGTCGAAATCCGCCTTTCCCTTATTTCCTATTAAACCTGTGATATTACATGACTCACAAATGGCTTCGTGAACCGTCCGTGCTTTTTTGAACATAGGATATTTTGCTTGTAATTCTTCTGTACATTTACTTTTTCGACGAGACATCTTAATGCTAGCCCTAATCGCAAAAAAAAATCATTAATTGGTGTGGAATAGTGGAAAGAAAACATTCGAAATTAATGATTTTTTTACATTCGTTTATTTTTACGGTTTTTATGTGCGACAAAACTATCGATTATCGAATTAACGATTTTAATTTTATTTGATTTTTATCTGTCTATTTCTAATTTGAAAAGTTTTGAAAGTACAATGCACCAGGGAAAAATTAAATATCACAGAAATTAATATAATAGAAAAATTAATTACAAACGGAAAAAATATTTCCGAAATTAGTAAAATTCTAAACAAGCTTAGAAAAGTAATTAATAATTAGTTAAAAAATCAAGAATATTATTAAAAAAATAACCTCATTTTGGAAATTATTATAGGTAGTGCAAGAGTTTTGTCGCACATAATATTTTAATTTAGTGTTAAATGGTAGTTGTTTTGCGAATAATAAATTAATATTTGTAAATTTAATTCAGTGTAAACTATATTTTGTTATTGACCTAATTAATTACCATAAACATTTTTTATAAGATTGCATATTATTATTAAATCAAACAATCAACATAGTGTGCAAAATTTTTGTCGCGGACTTTATTTCAAAATTGTTAAACTGGTATAATTTCATATGTACTGGTTGTGGAAAAAAGTATTTTCTCTCAATTTTATATAACAATATATTTTGTAAAACAATACACTAATACAATATATTAACAGTTGCCTGCTACACACACGGTGCCTTGTTCACAGTTGACCCTCTACTACTAATTCATAAACATAAAACATAACCTATTATAGGAAATTCCCCACTTCACGTAACGCCGGTTGAAATGGAAGACCTGTGCAAAAGAATATGCGTACTCTTGCATTTACTATCAAACTAAGAGCTTTTGAGCCCTGAAGCTATGGATATTTACAACTTCTTCACATTTTTTTTTCCCAGTATTTTAGCATCAGTATATATTTTTGAAAAAGAGTACATTTATAGTAATTTTAAGTAAGGGTAAATAACTTATAACTTATAACTATAAAATAGTTATTTATAAGTAAGGGTAAATAACTTTACTTGTTCAAAAAGAGTACTAGTACTCTTAAAAGAGTACGGTTGGTAACCCTATATATATATATATATATATATATGAATATATATATATATATATATATATATATATATATATATATATATATATATATATATAAATATATATATATATATATACAGTCGAACTTTTTTTCTTTAACTCGGATTTTGCCATAACTCATAGTAAAAATTTAAATAAAAATTTTTTAGAACTCCTATTTTTAGGGTTCCGTACCGAAAACGGAACCCTTATAGGATCACTTTGTTGTCCGTCTGTCTGTCTGTCTGTCTGTCTGTCTGTCTGTCTGTCTGTCTGTCTGTCTGTCCGTCTGTCTGTCTGTCAAGACCATTTTCTCAGGAACGCGTAGAGGTAACAAGTTGAAATTTTCAACAAATACTCGGGTCTACGGTCTCTTTCGGCTGCGAAAAAATCAAACTTGTAAGTCAACGCGATCAAAAGATATGACCGTTTATGTCGCATATTTTGCGAATTCACAAGGGAATCAAAACCTATAGGGTACTTCCCGTTGACCTAGAATCATGAAATTTGGCAAGAAGCGGTGTCTTACAGCACATGTAAAGGGAAAAATCTGAAAACCGTAAATATGTAGTTTAATTACAAGAAAAATGCGAATTTACTATTAGAAACTTATGACAATACACTAATGTTGTCGTAGTGGTATTGTCAGGCTCCAGAAGCATATGGGTTGCATACAGTTAGGTCCTAAGGTTAAAAAGTATGTGTTGGCACCAAGCTGTTTATACTGAAATTTATTTGTTTATATTCGTTATGCATTTCATCACGTACGCTCTATATCAGGGATGTTATGGAGATCCGTAACCGTAACCGAATCCGATATAAAAGTTTCGAATAATTTCGGATAATTTTTACTGATATGTTGTAATAATTCCTATAAATATATTTCAATATCTAATAGAAAATATATAATAGACAAAAAGGAATAATGTTGTTTTTGTTTATTATAATTATGATTTTGCATTTTTATGTAGATAAAACTTATAAATATTAATAACTTATATATCTTATATGACATATAATTGTAGTACCTACTTATATTGTTGTACTTAGTTGTATGACATATGATTGTAGGTAGTACAAATAATAACATAGAAATAAAATCAATTTTTTTACAAATTAGCATTCTACTTTTATTATTCCTTAGAAATCTGATATCCGTAACCGAAACTATCCGAAACTAACGGATTATCCGAAAAAAATTCTTATCCGTAACCGTATCCGAAACCGGTATAACATTATTCCTATATCCGTATCCGCATCCAGATCCGAAATTTCATATCCATAACATCTCTGCTCTATATACATAATATATACAGGGTATATATTATGTCTAAATTTTGCTTGTTTCTAACCGACATGCGACATACTCAAGTCCCGTAACATCCTGTATATATTATATTTCGTCTAATTTTTCTTTATAATCTACATAATATGTTGATAATCTACATAATAATACTATACTATAATCTACATAATCTACATAACATGTTGTAGATAATATGATTTAAGTATATTATACTTAAATCACGTTCGCCCTATATTTTTTGGTAGTCAATTGCCCAAAAAGCAGTCAATTCAACAACTGAATGTTAAGAGTATCGAAATAGATCTAGAAATAGTTAATATATTAGTTTATATTAGATCTAGAAATAGTTACATCTTAATATAAGTTAGTGTATAAGTCTAATACTAAAATAAAGTTTTCTTTTTATAAGTTTAAAAATATTCGCGTTATAAAAAAAAAATACCCTGTATACCTTTATACAGGGTATATAGGTAAACAAGCAAAATTGAGCAGTAAAAACAAATTGTGAAGTTCCAGAACCCCTAAACACTCATAGTGAATGGAGGATGTATGGTAATAAAATAGAGGGTAGAATTCCATCGTACGACAACGATATGTTGAGGTTATGCTTGCAGCGGTACTAAGATGGTCGTGATTTTATGAGAGCCACTTGTCAAGTTAACTGAATGTGCTTGTAACGTCCTCCACAAAAAAAGATACCTTACTTACAAGTTTGTACGGAACCCTCGGTGCGCGAGTCACAACTCGCACTTGGCCGGTTTTTTTTTTTAACCGCTGCGCACTTTATGGTGCCGGATATTGCCTATCATAAACCGTATCCTATTTGTTATAGTAAAGATTCTATATGATTTTGAAATTGGAATTGAAATTTTAGAGTGTAAACTCATTCTTTCTTCTTACCTCTGCCGTTACAATTGCAAATATGAGTGGCCAAAAATTATTAATAATTATTATTAATATATATATATATATATATATATATATATATATATATATATATATATACTACTTATGTATATTTATTACCTCTACAGGTTTATAAATGGATTCCAAAATTTTATACATAAAACAATACATATATAAATAAAACTGATATAGTATATAAATCAAAAAGAAACGTATGCTAATAAAACTAAATAAATCACTAAAAACCTAAACTTGCTATTCCAATTCAGCTCTTGAGATCATTTTCTGTAGTTCCCCCATGGATCTGTTCTGGGACCGATATTGTTTCTTATAGTGATGAATTCCGTTGTTGGGTGGATTGTCGGCTTCCCTCTCCACATATTGCTCTTCTTCTCTCCTCAACTTTCTTCATCCAATCTATCCCTCTTCCATCCTCGTTTAAAACCTCTTCTCTACCCTCGTCCCTTTCTCTCATTTCTGAACATTCGTTCAGCCAGTGTTCTATTGTCTCCTTGTTTTCTCCACACATCCTGCATACTCTATTCCTATCCTCCATCCAAAATTTATTATCTCTCTCTTCATTTCCACATCTGAATCTTGCTATTGTCACTCTCTCTTTTCTACTTTCTCTTCCTAGGTACTTTGGCAGTTCTTCCGTTATTATTTTTCATATTTCCCGTTGTACCTAGACTCCCTAATTCTTGCTCTCCTTTCTTGCCTTTGCACATCTCTATCTCTCTGGACCAATTCCTCTGTCATTACTCTACCTCTCTCTCGCATTCTTTCTATCTCCGCTCCTGCATACCCGTTTCTTTCTAGATATGCTTCCCTCTCTTTCCACACCCCCTTTCCTATTTCTTTTCTTTTTTCTTTGAGGCACTCTTGCAGATTTCTGCACTCTCCTTTCTCTATCACCCTCTCCTCAAAACTTATTGCTCTCTTTCCTGCTTCTATTCTTATTCCATCTCTCTTTGTTTCCTCCATCACTATATACCCCGGGGTCTCTCTACCTAGTCCTAGCACCCATTTCAAATATTTTTCTTGCACCCTTTCCAGTCCTTCTTGCTCTCTCCACCCCCATATTTCCGCTCCATACATCATCACACTTTTCACCAGGCTATCAAACATCATCACCCTCCTTCTATAGTCGTGTCCAAGTTTTCTCTCTCCTATTCCCCATACCACTCCTAGTATTTTATTGGCTTTCTTTACTAACTCTCTCACGTGTGCTGTTTCAGTATTTCTCTCATTAAACACGTACCCTAGGTATTTAAATTCTTTTACTTCTTCAATTTTCTCCTTCTCCCATCTCCACTCAATTACTCTTCTCCTGCCACCCCCTTTTCTAAACACCATCATCTTGGACTTCTCCACATTCACTGTCAGCTTTTTCCTCCTCATATATTTCTCCATGTTTCTTATCATTTCTTTCATCCCTTTCTCGTCTCTCGCTAGCACCACCAAATCATCCGCGTAGGCTAGGGACCACACTTTTTCTTTGCCCACCACGACCCCACCCGTCTGCGCCTTGCTGAACATCTCCTCTATATCTCCAATAAATGCTGCAAACAGGCTGGGGCTTAGTGGGCAGCCTTGTCTCACTCCCTTATGCGTATTAAAACCTTCGCTCACCCTTTCCCCAACTCTCACTCTACTTATTGTTTCTTCATAAATCTCTTCTAATTTTGCTATCAGATGTTCCTTTATCCTCTTCTTTCTCAGGCATTCCCACAGTGCCTCTCTTGCTACATTATCAAAGGCCGCCTTCAGGTCCACAAATAATGCATACATCCTGCCGCCCTTCTTTTTTATCTCATTCCCTACTATGTGATTCAAGATGTATACATTATCCATGGTCCCTCTCCCTTTCCTAAATCCCGCCTGTCCGTCTGGTATCACACCTCGCTCCTTTAATTCCTTCGTCAATCTCTCTTCTACAATCATTGCATATATCTTATATGCTGTATTGAGCATGGTGATCCCCCTGTAATTGCTTGCTGTTTCCCTTTCTCCTTTCTTATATATGGGGCATATTATCCCCTCTTTCCACTCCTGTGGGAAGCCCTCTCCCTTCCACACTCCATTCATTATCTCCAACAGCCTGTCAGCTTCCCTTTCAGTTCCATATATCCACGATTCATTCTGTATACCGTCCCTCCCCGGTGCCTTTTTCTTTTTCAGTTTACTCAGTTGTTGTTCTAATTCTTCTCTTGTTATCTCTTCTATTTCTCCCACCCTGTGTTGACTCTTTTTCTTTTCCTGTCTGATTTCGTCACCACCCAGCAGCTGACTGAAGTACTTTCTCCATTCCTCCATAGTAATTCTATTACTCACTTTTTCTACTTTTTTCTTTCTTTCCCTATTTATGTATTTCCATACCTCTTCTTCCGTCTTTATGCCTTTCATCTTTAGTTCTTCTTCCATCCATTTCTTTTGCTTCTTCTCCTTGCATACTAATTTGTACCTCTTGCGTGCTCTCTTGTAATCCTCATTACTTGCTTTTCCTCTTTTCCAATTTCTTAATTTCTTTCTTACTGATTGCTTCCCTTCCCTGCATTCTTTATCCCACCACTCGTTTTTCCAAGCCCCCACCATCACTCTTGTCTCTATCACTTTTTTTTCTGTTGCATTTTTTACGTGATCACCCAGTTCTTTCACTTTTTCGTTTATCCCTTCCTCTTCGTATCTAGCCTCTCTAAGTCTTGTTCTATAATTTTCTATTGCTTCTTCCGTCCAGATATTCTTCACAATTTTTCTTCTAACATCCTTCTCACTTCTTCTATTTTTCTCTCTTCCTTTTGTCTTCACTTCCAATGGCATATGATCCGACTCGACTCTTTCTTCCACCTTGAATTGTTCTATTTCATCCCATGCTTCTTCATTCACCATAACATAGTCAATAACTGTCTTCCCTCTTGGTCCTATATATGTGTACTCTCCTTTCTCATCTCCTATACTGTTTCCATTAAGTATGTCCCACCCTCTTTCTTCTACTAGACTTATCAGTAGTCTCCCTTCGGCGTTTTCTGTTGTGTCTTTTGTTGGTCTTCTTTCTATTGTTGTTTGTTCTTCTTCTAGCCGTATTCCTTTTTCTCCAATTCTTGCGTTAAAGTCCCCCCCAATCACCAGAGTTCCCTCGTCTTGCTGTTTTACTCGCTCTTCTATCATTCTCTTCGTTTCTTTCATACTTCTGCTGTATATTGTTATAATTCTCCATTTTTTCTGTCTAATTTTCACCGTTCTTTCCATAATGCCTCTTTCTTCTTTTGCTTCGGTTCTGTTTTCTTCTTCCAAACCCTTTTTCACTCCCATTATTATCCCCCCTTTAGCTCTCCCTTTCCTGCTTACCCTCTCTGCAAATTGACACTTCCACTTAAACTCTTTCGGCATTATTTTTTCCAATTTTTCCCACCCCTTCTCTTCCACCCACGTTTCTACCAGTCCCACTACATTAAATTTTCCCAAATATTCCCAAAACTCATTGTCTTTGTTTTTTATCCTGTTTTTTATTTTTATTCCGTTTTCTGTCCTGTCGTCTTTTCCTTGTGCTCTTATTCAAAAATTTGTTGTGTTTAACTCCCCCTTTTCATCATCCCACTTAAAGCCTTTTCCGTCTATCCATATCTTTTTATAACCGACTTTCGCCCACCGTCCTTTTTGTCGCTCTTCTTTGGCTATCGCTCTTAATTCCTTCTGTATTTCTCTTTCCTTCTTTGTCAGATCGTCTTCTATGTATACTCTCTTTTCCCTTTTTTCTCTTAGTTTCCTCTTATTTTTCATAACTTTCCGCTTTTCACCCCAGGTCCCAAGTTCCGCCACTAACATTTTCCCTCCACTTACTTTATACATCTCTTTCACCGTCACTTCTACCTCTAATTCTGCCTTTATCCATTCTTCCAGATTCTTCTCGTTCTCACATTCCCCTTCGTCCAGTCCCGTCACAACAATCTTCTTTTTTCTCATTATTTTTTCCTTCTCTTCCATTTTCTCCTCCAGTCTTTTAATTTTTTCATTTAGTTCTGTCTTTTCTCTTTCCCATTTTTCTTCCTTTTCACGCATCATATTTTTCAAGTATTCCATTTCCCGGCTCATCTTCCGATTCTCTTTTTTTATCTCCCCTATATCTTCCATAATTTTTTTCAGCATCTTCATTTCCTCACCCATTTCCTTTTTAGCCGGTGATCTTTCCAGTTTTTTACTTTTTTGAAAGGGGTTCAACCTTTCTTCTGACTCTCTTCCCTTTTCTCTTTTCCTTTTATAATCCTCGTCTCGGTCGCTTTCACTCTCACTTTTTTTCATTTTTTCTTTTTCTTTCTTTTTTCTTCCTTATCGCGCACCGTTTTTACGCGTCACAAATAAAAAATAAAAAAAACTCAATCCGTAAAACTCGCTTCACAAAACACGTCCGCTCCGCTCAACCGCTCGAATTGGAATATATATATATATATATATATATATATATATATATATATATATATATATATATATATATATATATATATATATATATATATATATATATATATATATATATATACATATATATATATATATATATATATATATATATATAAATATATATGTATATATATATTTATATATACATGTTGTATTTGAGGTGTTGGTTTGTTTTCTCGGGGATTCCGCGTTGATGTTGAGGGTTGGTTCTGAAAAGAACCGGATTCTCGACGTACTCTTACTCGTACGTCACTAGTCTGACTCGGCGAACTAACATTCGCCATTTTCAAGAGATATATGGGTCGGTGCGGGTTAACCGTTAGACGCATACTGAGAGCTCGTTCATTTGTCCTGTGCTGGTCTGGCGGTCTTGAGCGTTCGTCCAGCTGTGCCGCCGTCTTGTGGTTTCTTCGTCGTTGTGTGTGTGTTTTTTTTCCTTTGTTTTGTCTGCTTGTTTGTGTCTCCTCATGACCGGTTTCTTTTTTTTTTTTCTTCTTTTTTTTTGTTTTTTTTTTCTTCTTTTCGCTGTTGGTCCTTGATTCGTCCTGTTGTTGGTTCCTGGTTTGTCCTCGTGGAGGTTCCTGGTTCGTCCTTCATCCTCGTGGTCGTTCCTGGCTCGGCCTCGTGGTGGTTGCTGTGTCTCTCGGGTTTGTTCTTGTTGTTTCTGCCTGTTTTTGTCCCTGGGTACTCCGCTGGGTTCGGGGATGTGGGCTTGGACTTTCCTGTGAAAAAGAAAGATCAGTTATTACCTATGTTGTTGCGTTTTTGGATTTTCCGTTTGACGTTGATGTTGTAGTTTGCTGCGTTGTTGATTGTTGGGTTGTCATGCGTTTTCTTGCGTTTGAAGCTTTTCGTTGCTAGTTTTTCTATGTGTTGCTTGATTGTCTCCATGTTTAGATCGCTGTGAAGCTGCTCATTGGTCATGTACCATGGCGAATCTGTTATTTCTCTCAGAGTTTTGTTCTGGATGATTTGAAGTTTGTAGATTTTTCATTTTTTGGATTGTATCCAGCACGTCGATGAGTGCGTCATTGTCGGCCGTATTATGGACTTTTAGATTTGTAGTTTGTTCCTTATGTTCAGCTTGCTTTTCCTGTTCAAGAGCGGGTAGAGATAGCCTTTAATTTGTTTTTCTTTTTTCGCTGTCTGATCGATGTGATATTTAATAGATATTTAATTCGGTTTTGCCATTTTATGTCCGTGTTGTTAATTCTCAAGCAGCTACTGGGTTCGTGTGTAATTTTTTTCTTCGTGAAGATAATTTCCTGTGTTTTTTCTGCGTTTAGTTTAATCCCCCAGGTGTTACACCAGTCGTTAATCCTGTCCAGGTGATTTTGGAGCCGTTTTGTTATGGCCTCGGTCGAGTATCCTTTTGTGAAAATTGCCGTGTCGTCTGCATATATCGCAATTTCTGTGTCGTTTAGTTTTGGGATGTCTGCGGTGTAGATTCTGTAAAGAAAGGGGCCCAGGACAGATCCTTGTGGGACACCGGCTATCATTGTCTGAGTTGAGGAGATGCTGTCGTTTATTTTTACTTGGAACGTTCTGTTACAGATAAAGGACGTCACTAGTCTGTTCATTGCTGTTGGGATTTTAAATTGGTGCAGTTTGTATATTAAACCTAGGTGCCATACCTTGTCGAAAGCCTTAGAGACGTCCAGAAAGACGGCTCCCGTGGCTAACCCTTTGTTGAAATCGTCGATTATTGCTTCGGTTATACTTGTCGTCTGATAGGTGGTAGAATGCTCTGTCCTGAAGCCGTGTTGTTCGTCGGGTGGAATACGTTTGTCTTCAGTTATTTCTGTCAGTCGTTTGTGTATTACTTTTTCTGTGATTTTACTGAGACCCGTCAGCAGACTTAATGGTCTGTAACTGGAGGTGAGGTTTCGGGGCTTGTTCGGTTTCGGGATTATAATCGTTGTTGCGTGTTTCCATTGGGTCGGAAACACTCCAAGTTTCAGTGCAGCGTTTATGATTTCGGTTATTCTGTCTACTGTGTTCGGTGTTAGGTTTTTTAGCGCAGCGTTGTTGATGTTATCGCAGCGTGGTGCTTTCTTGGTTTTTAGGTTTTTAATTATTCCTTTTATTGCTTTCGGTGTTGTTTCCTCTATTTCCGTGTTTTCTACGCTACTATTTAGTACTCTCAGTACGGTTTCGCGTATTTCTTTCCTTTTGCGGAGTGGGTGTCTGTCGGCGTTTGGATTAAACTGATGTGCAAGCGACTTTGCGAAATCCTCCGTTTTCTCCTCGTCCGTGCTTGCTACAGTGTCGTTTGTTGTTTTCAGTGGAGCAATTGTTCTCCTCTCCTTGTTTCTCAGATTCTTGGCTAGTTTCCACGGTTCCTTTATTGTTTCGTTTATGCGTTCTAGTTTGTCTTCCCATTCGGCGTTGTGCTGTTCGCGCAGTGCCGCTTTCAGTTGGTGTGTCAGTCTGTTTAAGGCCTTAGGCCACCCTAGAGGCTGAAAAAAATAGGCTTTTTGGGGATTTTTTTTTCAGAAAAACTACAAAATAAATCGAGATAACAGAAACGTGATTTTATTATCTATATCAGTGACTGATTACAATAATTTTTTTGAAGCGATTTATTACAAAATGGCGGCTGTGCAGCGTTTTTGCGCACGACGACTTTTTTTTTCGGGGTCAACGGCCGGACTAACAGCTCCTGTAATTTTTAAAATAATAATGAGCAAATGAATTTCCCGATCATATATAGTAATTGCTATAGTAGTACATAGGATTTTTGCGATATATTGATTTTTGGCCAAATGGCGCCCTTCTAAAGTGAAGTCTGTGTAAGACGTTCTTGGCCGTCGGTGCCAGCGGCCGTTGGAATACCTTGTTAGCTTTGCGCTTTTCTCTTAGTAGATTTTTGATTTCCTGTGGGAGGGTTGTTGTCGTGTTGGCTGTCCGTTTCTTGTTTTTTTTTTTAATTGTCCGCCCTTTGCGTTGTAGTCTCCTGCGGCTATGGTACCTATATTTCTGTCGAATATTTTGTCCAGGTCGTCGGCGTTTATTTGTTTCTGTGGCGGCGAGTACAGTGCGTAGAGGTCTACGGGTCCGTCGGTTGTCTGTACTTCTACTCCTATCGTTTCCGTGTCGGTGGTTGTTTCTACTTCCGGCAGTTCGTGGTGTTTTATGTTTCTTTTGATGATAATGGCGACTCCTCCTCCGGCTTTCTCGCCTCTGTCTTTTCTGTAGACTTGGTAGTTTGCTATGTTCAGTTGGTTGCAACGTCTAAGATGCGTGTCGTTGATCAGTGCCACGTCGACGCTGTGTTCGTTTAGGTGTGCCACAAGTTCCTGTTTCTTGTTCTGTATTCCGTTTGCGTTCCAGAATATAAGTTTCAGATTATCTCTAGTTCTTCTAGTGGTCATTGTTGAGTATGAGCATGATCTGTTTCCTCTTTGCTGTGTCCCATTTCGGCAAAGTCGAACATCATTTCCGTCAATTCTGCTCTGATGCCTCCGCTGTTGTTCCGTTTGTTTCCGCTTATTGACGGCTTTGTCTCCGGGTTGGCGTTGTTGTTTGTTCTTACCTGTTTTGGTATTTGGTTGGTTGTCTGTGTTTGGGCTGTTTGTCTCGGTGTTTGGGCTGTTTGTCTCGGTGGGGGCTTTGGTCTCGTTTCCTGTTGTCATTGTTCTGCTTGTCTAGCTATTTCCGGTCTCGCCGGGCATTTTCTCCAGATTGAGGTGTGTTCGCCTCCGCAGTTTGCGCATTTCGGCGGCAGTGTTAGCGGTTTCTCGCACAGGTGCGTGCTGTGGTTCTGTCCACATTTCATGCATCTGTATTCGGCGTTGCAGTGCCTCTGCACGTGGCTGAACAGCTGACATCGGTGACATTGTACGGTTTCTCCTCGTGTTTTTAGTGGCTCCATTTTCACGCACAATCCGTAGAATCGATCCATTTGGTAAATGGATTTATATTCTTTCCCAATTTCTATTAGGACCATTTGGATTGGCGTGGCTTCTCCTCCTTTCATCCTGGTCACTTTTATGGCCGGGTATCCGTTGTCCTTGAGGTTCTCTTTGATTTCCTCCTCCGACAGACCGCAGAGAACTCCCTTCACTACGACCTTCAGGTTCCTTTCCGTGCTCAGTTGGTGCGTGTGAAATTCATAGTCGTCTTCCTTCATTAACTTGTACATATTCCTGTAGTCCGTGATGGTTTGGGGCTGGATTCTTATACTGTCCATGGTCGACGTTGCCCTGGTGTAGTTTATGTTATTCCTGTTGAGCTTCTTCGAAAGCCCTGCCCATTTGTCCTTGTTTCGTAGCAAGATAAGAGTTTTGTTGTTGGTGTTGTTTTTGGTGGGGGTTTCAGTTTCAGTGACTTCTTTGTCGTCGTCGTCGTCGTCACTGTCCCTTGTGTTTAGGTATGCATAATTATTCATACTCACCTGCACTCCTCGCAGGCTTGACGTGGTTGGGCTCGTCAGTTTTGCGGTTTTCTTAGGAAACTGGAAGGTTTCCTCGTCCTCCGGATCGGTTTTGCGCTTGGGGGTGGCCTCGGTGGTTCTGTCCGTGTCTATCGGTGTGGGTTTCCTCCTCGGGGCAGCTTCGGTGGCTCCCCTCGGGGCGGCTTCAGTGGTTCTCCTTGGTTAGGCGTCGTTGGTCTTCTCGGCGGCGGTCTTTCTGGTCGCAGCGGTGTACTGGGGTTGTTCGGCGGCGGTGGTCTTCTTCATCCTTTTTGCTATTGGGTTAAATAGCTTCTCCAACCCGTTCTCGCTGATGGAGTCCAGGAAGTTGAAGTCCTGGATTTCCTGGGCGGCGGCAGTTCCATTGGAGCTGGTTTTGTTCATGATTGGATTCATGTCTGCGGTTTGGCTTTTTTAAATTATTTTGTCAGAATAATTGCTAAGTTTAACGTCTGCTTCGTACGAAGTTCGGTTAAGCTGTGTGAGAGCTAGTTTTATTTTTATGGGATCCTTTGTTCATGGCAGTCATGGGCGTGTGCCTGTCCTTCCGCCGTATTTTGTTTTGGTTCGTTTTTTTTTTTAGTTGTTGTTGTTTAACCCCACCGAGGACAAGAGGCCACAGAGAAGAAACGAGGAAGAAGAAGGAAAAAAAACTGAAAAGAGCCGTTGTTTTAACGTTTCTCGCCAAAACAGAACCAAAAGACAAAGAACAACAGACATTTTTGATGATTTTGACGATGTTGGTGATGGTTTTTGCGTAATTTGTCAGTTCGTCCTCGTCTGTTTGTATATAGGCGTAATTCTTTAGCAGTTTCAAAAATTCGTCCGTTACTTTGTCTATTTTTGTCTTTGTCATCGGTGTTTTCCTTTGGGTGTTTTGTCTGTTTTCGCTGGTGGTTGCTTGTGCTGTGTCCCGGTATGTCGTGTTTTCCCTAGCTGTAGCTTGTCTGTAACTGTTCGGGTTTGTTCTGGGAGTTGGTCGTTGTCTTGTCGTCTCTGCGGTTCTGTTTGTTGGTTTGGCGTGGCAGTTCCTCTATATTGAGACGTATTCGCCTCAACAGTTTGCGCATTTGGGTGGCAGTGTTGCTGGTTTCTCGCATAGGTACGTGCTGTGTTTTCCAGCACATTTCATGCACCTATATTCCGCGTTGCAGTTTCTCTGTACGTGTCCATAGAGCTGACATCTGTGGCATTGAAGTGTGTCTCCTCTGGGCTTGAGCGGCCCTATTCTTACGCAGAGGTGGTGTATTCTTTCCATTTGATAGATGGATTTTTACTGTTTCGGTATTTCCACTAATACCATTTGGATAGGGGTCGCGTTCCTTCCCTTCATTCTTGTCACCTTGATTGCCGGGTAACCTTTTTGGCCTAAGTCATTGAGTATTTCTTCTTCCTCGACTTCGGTGGGGATTCCCTTGATCACCACCTTGAGGTTCTTCTCGGAGCTCAGTTGGTGAGTGTGAAACTCGTAGATTTCCTCTTTCATCAGTCTGTACATTTAACGATAATCCGTTATCGTTTGTAGTTGAATTCTTATTCCGTCTCTTGTCGACGTGGCCCTTGTGAATTTGATGTGGTTGTTGTCCAGTTTCTTGCTGAGTCTGGTCCATTTCTCTTTGTTCCGTAGAATGATGGGGGTGTTGTTCTTTTCTTCGGTGGGGGTTTCGGTTTCTATATCGTCTTCGTCGTCACTGTCCTCTGTCTCTAAGCATGAATACCTGTTCATACTTAATTGCGATCCTGACGTGCTCTGTCTCTCCAGTTTGGCAGTTTTCTTGGGAAACTTGAACGTTTCCTCGTCCTCCTGTTCGGGTTTGCGTTTGGGGGCGGCTTCGGTGGGGCTGTCCGTGTTCATCGGCGTGGCTCTTCTCCGTGGGGCGGCTTCGGTTGCTCTCTTGGGGGCGGCTTCCGTTGTTCTCGTGGGGGCGGCTTCGGTTGATCTCTTGGGGGCTGCTTCGGTGGTTCTTTCCTGGGCTTGATCCTTGTCGGTTTGAGTTTTCTTTCTCCGGCTGATTATGTAATTTAGCAGGTACTTGATGACGCTGTCGTCCATGGTGTCCAGGACGGCGGTGTTGACTTGCAGGACTGCGGCGGCTCCGTTCAAGGTTGCTGAAATGAATGAATTCATTTTTCTGGCTGGGTGGTTTTTCTTGGTTTTGTCAAGAGTGGTATAGTATAACGTTCTTCTTGCGAAGGTTGGGTTAGACTATGATGATGAAGATCCCACTCGTTCGTGGGATGCGACTATTTACAGCTGTCTGGCTTCGGGTTATGCGCGTTGTGTGCGGTGCTTCGGTTCCGCTGTTCGTTTGTCTTGTTTGTCGTATATATGTCTTGGGTGTCTGGGATTGCATTTTGAGGGTGGATATGATGATCGGTCGCCATGCTGGGGGGAGTCTCAAGGAGTCGTCTCTCGTGTTGATGCAGTAGTCTCGTTTTTCTATCTCTTATAGACATTTCGTAGCTAATCTGTATAAGAGTCCTTGAATTTCCATCCAGTGACCGGTGTTGGTGTGTTGGACAAGAGCGGGTGAAACTTTGTATTTATGTCTGACTGAAACTTTATGTTCTTGAATCCTAGCCGATATTATTTCTATTGGTACGTCCAATGTAAGTTCGTTCACATGTTCCGCAAGGTATTTCGTAAATTCCAAGAGTTTTGTTTATTCAATATTAACTAATTCAAATTGATGTAAACATTTATGTAAGACACTGTATTTTTGGCAACTTTATAATTGTCTGCAACACTAATTAAACCATTAAATATAAAAAAAAAATGTGAAAATGTTTTTCAAACAAATTCATATTTTTTTTTAATTATATATATATATATATATATATATATATATATATATATATATATATATATATATATATATATATATATATGTTATTAAATCATAATGATTACTTGTAATTGCAACTTTTGATGTTTCCACGTGTTTCTGTTACAAATAATTGTTATAATCTATTAACGAACATAAATATTTGTTTTTTTTAATGATATTATTTTGCTTCAAAGAGATAGTAATTGATTTATATTTTGGTTTAATTACAGTTACTAACATTAGAAAAATTTGGAAAATCTTAGGTTACTCCTTTCCAATTACTCCTTTCTATAACTATAAAATATGCATTTTAAGATTAAAGATTTTATAACCTATATCTCAAATTTTAATGATTTTGTATCAATCCATCGAGAAATTTAAATCATTTTCTACTCAATCATTCTGTAGAATGTACGAATTAAACTTTTAATATTCCCATTCGAGTAAGTATTTAATGTCAAATATAAAAGAAATTTCAGTTTATAAAACTGTAATGTGTACAATAAAAAACTTTGGTTATTGTTCTTCTGACGATTAAATCGTCCAAAGTGAAACTGTAAAAAATAATTTTCAGTTTTTGTTAGTTCGAGTAGTTGGTATTAAAAATGACAGTGTGGCATTGAAATTTCTCCAGCTCAGGAATAAAAAAAAGAAACTAACCCTACTATTCTGAATTGAAAAATTTCATGTTTAAAACTGTAATAATTGGTATGACCCGACAAACCGTAGTTTTTACAGTTTCCGAGATATCAGAGTTCTTTTTAGAGTGTACTTTTTTTCCGTGTACCATTTGAAGAACATTGTAAATATTATGAAAATTATTAGCATTCTTTTACCATTTTCAGGCGACATGGGGTCAACTTCAGGTCTACATCAATTTTATGCAATTGCTTTTCATAATATTTCCGATGAAAAGGTACTGAGGCTGATACGACTGCGAAAAGTGATTGAACAGCAGCAAGAGTTTCATTAAATTAAATTGAGGAAGCAGAAGAGAAGCACTTAGATATCTAGACTACTACAGATTCTACAATAAATCGTACAATAAAAAATATTCCGTATCATATAAATATAAACATATTTTGGGCAAAGTATATTTATTTCATATATTTACATATACACAATCATTAGGCCCACAACTCTCATTTGAGTTGTAAACTGGGTTTAATGACAATGTCATTAAACCCGGTTTACCATTAAAAATGCAATGTTTCTAGGAGCTGTATCAACAGAGACACGGGCAGCCTTTGATTATTTAATCTCCTTAATTGGGCATTTCCAATGGCAACAGAAGTTCGACCACATCTCCTTTGCTGAACCGATATCTTCTTCGAAAAGGAACATCGTCGTACATTTCGATAAGATTCTGAAAGTCCCGAATGTATCTTCGGGGAATCTATCTATTGGAAGTTCCTCAAAACCGTTACCAAACTAACTATCATAATTATTTAAAAAATCGTTGTTCATTATACTGTTTCTGAGGTTAACCAACATGTCAAAACTACATCGACGACAAGCGCAAGCGTCATCGAAACGCAACAGCCAATCACAGTGCTGAAGGCTTCGCCAAGGAAGCTTGAGCCTTTCCTTGAGATAAGGAGCCAAATAAGGTTCCTTGAGCTGTCAAGGAAGGTCTATGAAACGCAAAATAAGGAACAAGGAATCCTTGTTCCTAAAGGGAGAAATATGAATACGGGCATAAGTCATATAGTTATGAACTGCCGAATGCGATAAATTCAATCTCGTAGCAATTACTCACATTGTTGTGCGGCGGTTTCAGCCAATACATTTGTGTTCATTAGCTTGAATTGGTATTTAGCTTAACCACGTTTAATATCAAATCTTTCAACTCAACAACAATATATTGTTATCATTTATCATTATCACAAAAAAACTAAAGGTATTATAAATCGTTTTTAATTACATAAAACAAGCAGTTTTATGTAATGCAAATTTCATATTTCCACACTTTGCAGGTCTGCATTCTATTCCTTAAATTATGGGTTTGCTCTTTAAGGACAACAAATATCCATTTACTTAATGTTTCAGTAGTAGAGAAAGAAAGTAACGACAAATTTAAAATTTTAGATTCTTTTATTTGTCGTTTAATATTAAGATTTCTATAAAAAAGCCTCCTAAAAATCATTTCTCATCATAAAATCAGTTCACAACTGTTTTCGACCACCAAAGAGTCCGTTTTAATTATTTATTGATTTATTTAAAAATGTAGATTAGGTTTAGCAAATGTATAAGGGTGTTTATTAAAAAGATTAATATATTGTTGGTCTAGTAGCAAACATACAATAAGTTCTGTCCAAATGTCACAAGCAAAGAAAGGTGCGAAGGAGCAAGATGTCAGGAGCCAGGAGAAACAAAATATCCCATTGTATTTGGTCATAGGTGACTTAAGAAAGTGCGCGTGCCAAAAGTCGTTTAGTGATGTCCCCACACGAAATACAATTGATCGACTCATACAACGCACATGCTCTTGCACCCTCTACACCCTGACTTCTTGAGAAAGCTGCAAACCTCCGCGCTGCAGGGTAAGAAACGGAAAATTGCCAAATCACAGCTGCCCCTCCATTATACAAATATACGCATACAGCTGCTTATCCGTGATTATAAAAACACACCATTAACCCCAAATCTTCACTTTGTAATAAAACTAATTCTATTCAATTATATCCATAATCAATTTATATTATTTTCATATAATAATATGTTTTATTGATTTGATAAAAGTAGGTTTCAGGCTTCAACGCTTCATTTTACCAATAAAAGTGGAATCAATATGGATATGAGAATTTTTTGTAAGAATACAATTTTAGAAATTTACGAGTAAAGCAATAATTAAATTGAATATTAATTAAATCTAGTAGAGATTGTTTATATTGTTTAGTTATAAAAATAATGTTTGATTAAAATATTGAAATCAATAGACAAGAAGTGCAATTTGGATTTTTCTTATTTGAATACTCTGTTAGACTGTTCCATAAAGATAAAAAATATATTTTGTTCCTGAGATATTTTTTGGAGGGAGTTTCCTGTGTGCCAAAAAAATCTATTGTTTATATAATATTTATAAAATGATGCAATCACAAAGCAAATGTTTTAACAAAATGTAGTTATTCGTTATCAATCGGTTTCGGCACATGGTTCTGACCCAAAAACCGTTAGGGTAGAGATAAAATTCGCGCCAAAGTTTGTTAAAATAATAACATGGTATCGAGTGCAATCAGAACGATCAGTTTTGATTTCTCAAATACTGACTCGATTTTCATTTAATTCTAATTTTTCTGGTAAAATGCATCCCAAGGAATAACGGGATATCGCACAGGTTCCTTTTAACAGGTAGGAGGCACCTGGCTATTCAATACTCTCTCCGCACCCACAAAACACCTAATGTTGTGGTGATTAAATATTGGCTTTCGTTTTGCAAGATTTTATCGAAACAGATTGTGAAGCCGCATGCAGGGTTTATACCAAGAAATGTCATCCAGCGTTACGCAAGGTTTTTTTATATTTTTTCACACAAAGGGTTTTAGTTTGCGGGTGTTTGTCGCAGAAGGAATTATAAAGTTGCTAATGTCTTCGACTACTTAGGCTTTCACGCCTTAATTGGTGTTTCTGTTTGAGAAAATCTATTTAATTTTTTGAATACCAGATACATTTTGGTAAAGTAACACTTAAACTGTTATTGAATATAGTAATTTAAAAAAAAAACTGTAATGCACGGACCAAACATTAAGAGTTGCTAAGCACCATGCTACATTCTAAAAATCGTTTTTTTTTTAAATTTAAATACGATGTTTCACTTCACTTTAGTTATTCAAAAAAAATAGCTAAATAAGATTATTTTAAAAACATGCACTAATACTAGACTAATAATATACAATTTAGTAGTTTCTCATCTGAATTAATGTGATTTAAAGAAAATTTATATCCGAACGGTTATCTTGAGGTCCTAATTGAGGGCTGTTGCTCGAAAAAATTTGCATAGACATATCAAAGCAAAGTTAAACCAAGCAGTTGTAGTTCTCTCATGTTCGGGACATATTCTTTGAAGAATGAGAAAAATCTTTGTATTGTTTTATTGTTTCTTGACGAATAAATATTTTAGATACGATTATATTTAATGTATTCTCTTGTAGTTTATTGGTTCCACTGGCTTTAATATTATTAAAATTTTGAAAACCCATAATATTATCAACGACAAGATAAGTTAAAATTTGAAAATGCATTTTTATTGTAACTAGCAATTTAACTTACCAAATGAAATGATTTAACATTTGAATTTTTTAAGGCAATAAAACATATAATAGCTACGTATGTATATGCTTGCTCATGCTGCCATAAAAAGTAATAAAGTACTCAATTATATTTGAGAATTCAAGTGTTTAAGACCTTAAGTGCAATCCCGTTCATCATTGAAATAGGTCAAGTTTCAATTAATAACGTATATTAATTTTATGCTGCTAATTCAAATTTGTACATGTTAAAGTTCTATTTTTGTCTATGTGTCAGTTAACGTTGTTATCCCGCATAAACGGTGCTTTAGTTAAGCTGGGTCGTAACGACGCTGCATGTCCGACACACGTCATTGCGTCGCGCTTGGCGTCCGGTAAAAAGTTGAGCGAGCGGAAAACAACAACGACTTCAACGTTATTTTCCAACAAATATCCATAGATTCTGTTATTCTCTCCAAATAATGTAATTCATATTTCTTTGTAAATTATTTTTTCAATTAAAGCTTTTTCAATTTTTCCATTTTTTCTTATGATAACAAGGTGTACGCTCGCTCAAACACTCGCCGTTCCGTACTGGAGCGCACCTGGTGTGGCTCGCGACAGGGTGGAAATGAACGAAGATAAGGGCGCGCACCCTACCGTATAGTATATGCCGTGCAGTGCAATATACCCTCCCCCTAACTGACAACCCACATGTTCAGTTCAACTATGAAAGGTTAATAAACTATGTCGCTACGCAAATGAATGCCATTGTACCAAATCATTTAAACGCGGTGTATTGTTAAGAACAACGTTAACTCAGATTTCGTTTTTGTCTTTCTAATGCAGACAAGAATTAGAAAATATAACAGCTACGGTTAAGGTCCGTTAGGAAAGTAACTGTTTTTTTTATTATTTTTATTATTTATTTTTTTACCGCTTTCTAAACTAAAAGCATAGATTTGTATCAACATGTTCCAATTTCTTGCTCTTAATTAAATATTAATTACTTTTTGTAAATTTATTTGCAATTATACAACTTTGCATATATTAACCATAGACACAATACCTAGTGTACAGACATACAGTTTGCATACATACATTTGAACATCTGCCTGCGGAACCACTGAACTTTTTTTACTCTCGCTTCTAATGTTAATTTCCAGTTAACTCCTTTCAATATAGTATAAGCAAATTTTATAAAAATCAAACGCAAATTTGTAAATAACGATCATCATCATGGTCATGTAATAAAACTATCTATTTTTTATGGAGAAATATTAGATTAGAGCAATTTATTGATTTGATTAGAAAATTTTTGTTAACAGACATTTTGAATGTATCTATATAAATTTTGGGTGCATAATCCAAAATAGCCGTCAGATTTTATTTTAGTCATTTAATTAGTATCATCTCATCACTTGAAAATTTTGGTTGATATGATTTTCTAGCATGGAGTTCACCAGGACAGTGTCGCTGAAGACTCCAGCAGTAGTGCACCATCATGTGGCTATCTTTCTGAACATCGACCTTCCATAGTTTTGATTGTCCTAATTTGATTTCACAAAAATCATCTAGATTTTCTGGAAACCGACCTTGGTTTGGACTAGGGTCAGACTTGAAAAATCGAGCGGAATTTCAAGAGATTTAAGCACTCGAGTAGGGATTTTAGACCAGTAGTTCCCAACCTTGTACTCCCTAAAATAAAATCTCAAAATTGTACCCCCTAAAATAAACTGCTAAAAATTCTGTACCCCTCCCCTTTTTTTACAGGTAAGGGAAAAAAGTTTTCGTTTGTTTAGACAAAAAAAAAACAAAATAAAATAATTTTATGATAAAACATAGTTTATTATAATTATAATTTATAATACATATATATTATAATTATAATAAAACTATAAACCCCTCAGATGGCAACGGGAAACCACTGAAGCAATATCCCACGAAAAGTCACATGGAAGTTATAACTAACACTCTGCCCTCAGTCTCCGGCTCATCGAGGGTGCTAAGAATCCCCGGAGGTAAAACAAAAAAACACAATCAAATCGGGACATGGAATGTCTGCAGCCTTTACGGAGCAGATAAACTCGCAAACACCATCATTGAAATGAAAAGATTGAACATTGACATTCTTGGAGTAAGCGAAATATTCTGGCCAGGTTCAAGTAAATTACAATCAGAAAAGAAAACTATATATTGCTCAGGAAATGATACTTATAGACATAGAAGAGGTGTTAGTATAATTGCATTAAACTACATAGCTGATTCTATGACTGCTTGTATACCAAACACAGATAGAACAATGCTCCTAAAAATAAACGCTAAACCCTTCTTCATGATCATCATACAGGTGTATGCTGAAACTTCGGAATCGAGTGAGGATGAAATCGAAGAATTTTATTTCCAAATCTCCGAATAATTACAACACACAAAATCGCGAAAACTGACCATGATTATAGGGGACTTTAATGCAATAGTTGAATCTGATAAAATCATGAAATCATGAAATTGTTTGGTGCGTTTCGACTAGGAGATAGAAACGAAAGAGGAGAAAAATTAATACAATTCTGCCAGGAAAGGAACTTCAAAATAAGCAATACTTGGTTCGGGCTCACACCCAGATGACTATACACCTGGAAATCTCCACAAGACAACCAACAACATATTGTACGTAACCAAATCGATTACATACTAATAAATAAAAGATTTGCTTCAGCAATAATGAGTGCATGCACATATCCAGGAGCTGACGTGCCTTCAGATCCCACCCTACTGAAAGCGAAACTCAGAACTAAGTTTACATCAGAACGCGAAACACCAACCAAACAAAAAAATGATCTTGAACAAATGAAAAATCCAGATATTCAACAAAATATTTTAAGGAAAACCAACAACAAGTTAAACGAAACGAGCTTGATTGTCAGAACATAAGCCATCTGGAATTGTGGAGTTAAACAGCCGAAATGTTAAAAAGCGCAATAAAATAACCCCCTACTAGAAGATATTAGCCTAAAACTAAATGGATAACTGACGAAATCCTTGAATTAATGTATTAAAGACGAGTCTACAAGAACAAAGATGGTACAACAAAGGAAAGTACAACAGTTTGCAAAGAATCTTAAGTTCCAAAATTCGAAAAGCAAAAAGCACCTGACTTGAACAAGAATGCTCGGAGATAGAAGGACTCCAAAACATGCATTGTGATTTAAATTACCTAAAAGGAGAAGAGGCAACAGGCATATACAAGAAAAAAAAACACGAATATGCTATTCGATAACTACAACAAATTGATAACTGGTGCGGAAGAGAAGTCTGATATTTGGGTGCACTACTTTAACAAGCTATTTGAAATTACGCAAAAAAAATTACGCTCTTCATAGGAAATTTCTTGAAATTTCTATTGTACCCCTTGCAACAACGCAATGTACCACCAAGAGTACATGTACCCCAGGTTGGGAACCTATGTTTTAGACTATTATGAGTTTCCTTGGGAAACTGAAAGGGTTTTTATAACATAACTAGCTCGCATAAATAGCCCGCGGGGCAATTCAATTCTTCATACATTATAATTAAAGTACAAATTGCCTTACTTACTACTTAATTCTTCTAACACAATATAAAAGAAAAAATGTTTCAATAACTCTTCTCATGGAGATATTTAAGAAAATTGCACTGTGCTCATTTTGTCCATAATTAGTATGGTAAAAGCGAATATTTGCTTCTTCTAAAATCACTCAAGCAAGTCACTATCAGTACTATAGTAAGAGCTCCATACAGCAGAGTTGTATTCAGTAATTGACCTTACACGTGTACAATATAGCAGTTTTAGGACAGTCAAATTGAATAAATTAGAGTCCCTGAGAATGAATCTCAGCATTTTCAAAGAGCTTGAAGCCACATTATGTCTGTGCTGCTTAAAGGACATTTTTGAATCAATTATAATTCCTAGATCTTTGACATTAGCTGTTTCAACAAGAACGGTTTCATTGATTTTATATTCAAACTGTTACTGTATATAATCTGTTCAAAACGATCCTCTGACATTCATCAGTGTTCAACTGTAACATATTAATATAAAAATTAAACATATTAATAATAAAATATATTTTGGTCATATTGCAATGATTGGCATCTCTTACTACCAATCATTCGCAACATCTTAAGATCGCTGATATATAAATTGCACCTAAAGTGTTCCTTGAGGTACTACTAAAGTGATTGTAACCGAAATCGATATGGCGTTTTCATATTTAACAAATTGTACTCTTCCAGTGACATAACTTTGATTACATTCCGAAGCTTGACCATTTATATTTAGTAGCACTAAGTTTTGCGAGTTCTAGTTAATTTACACATTCAAATGCTTTCGCTATATCTGTATAAATGGCATGAACCTGTTTCTTATTATTTAAAGTACTTCAAATGTAGTTTTGGTATATGGTAAATGATTTTGGTATATGGTAAATTAAATTAGTACATAATGAGATAATGTATCTACTCATAGAGATAATGTGTCTACATACCCAAGAAAGTTTTTTTATTATCAAGTTAACCAGCATTTTTGTAATAATTATGACATCAATTTTCAAATATAGATTTAAGATAACTATGGTTCCAAAAGTCAGGAAATTGTGTTTGGCCAATATGGGTTTGTCCAATGTAATAATGTTCGTGCTTAAAGATAAAAGAGTAGCGAAAAGATTAAGTCGGTTTGCTCGTTAAGGAGATAAACGGATGGGTTACGGCTCTATTTGAAAATTTCTAATGTATCCAGAAGATTAAGTTTCGTGCCTTAGTTGCAATTATACAAGATTTCGAGATTGTCTATTTCGGAAATTTATGATTACGTTAGAGACAATGGTTTAAAAAAAACTAGTGTCTTTTTTAAGACGAAAAGCGCCAGAAGGTTCTGAAAACAGAGCTGAAAAACTTCGTCCTTTGTGAAATTCATACACGCTATTGCACCCGAAACAATGCATTAAAGCATTAAACAATATGTGGGACAACTTAGAGGAGGGTTTAAATGCTACTTGGAGATTTTACTTTCGAAGAACGTTTGCGATTTGCTTGCTTTTTGGCCAAAATATGTCAGGGAAATGAAAGTTTTATATGAGTTTGAGGTTTTCCACTTGATCTTTTTTAGCACTTGAAATAATAGTATTTAACCCTTGGTTCTTTTTCGTAGGTAAGGGGGATTGAAAAGGTTCTATGTATCATGGAATCATAGACAGCTAATTTGAGTGTTATCGGGCGATTTGATGAAAAAGGGATTGTACAGTTAACATATATAGGTTTTCTATATAGGTATATCAAATTTGATTTTAATGTTTTTATGAATCAGAGTAAGGTATCGAAGGTCTTATTGAATTCCCCTTACCCCGGAAAAAAGAATCAAGGAGTTAAATTTCATCATTTCAATTGCTAAACAGAATTATCCTCATGATGTTACATTGTGTGTGGAAGTCAAAATTTAGATAGGGAAGAACATGTACAAATAGTTGATAGTCTTGAAATCTGGAATGAATCTTCTATAATGTCCCATGATTGTGATGGCAACAATAAGCTAATGTTGTTGCATATTTCAAAGCTCAAACCGCTTAACCTACGAAACCTCGAAGACGAAGCCTACACACATCCAGGTTTAATAAGATTTGAAAATTGTTATGAGGGCCGAATTAAATCAAATTGTCTTCTTTCCGCGGCTCTTAGAAAATCGAGATTAAAATTTTGAGTCTCTCAAATATTGATCGAAAGTTTTATAGGAAAGTTGAGGGGTTTATTCTCAGGGGTTTATCCCAGTACCCTATTTTGCGCGTTTTTTATAATCGCGAATTTCATACTTACGTTTCATCAGAACAGAAAAAGATTATTAGTTCTTTGTTCTAAGCAAAATTTTCGATAATTTGATGTTTTTCTTATCATTTGCGAGACATGTCAAAAATCGAGATTTTTTTAAGGGTTTTGAAAAAATCCTGATTTTGGAGTATCAGGAGTAGACACGATCCATCCAATCATTTATATTTCTATTTTCAATTTGCCTTTTAAATTGTTATTATAAACTATTACTTAAATGTCAATTGTCAAATCTTCAGATGAGCATTTTTTTTCATAATAATTTTAATTTCATCTCGTATAACGGGTTTTTATGAAAATGGAAATATACCCATTTCTTTACAGAAGAATTTAAATACCAGTTTTCACGTCTCTAACAGCTAAATTTTTTTAGATATAAGTATCCTGTATTTGTTGATACCTTAGCTAGAATTTCGGAGAATGGTAAAATTCGTTTATGTTTTTATTTATCTAACAGCCAATTTTTACTGTTGTTGTATATTCAATTTCTGAGATATAGGTTATAAACTTATTCTACCCCCTGCTATTTTTTCTATAGTTCCTTTCAGTTTTGAAACATCTCCACATAATTCAAAATTATCTTGAACAATTCCTTAGACATCTTTTGACACCAGATTTGTTTAAGTGGGTTGGTAGTTAGTTAAAAAATCACAAAAACTTACAAGTCCCGCTAAATTTGAGGGTTTGACAACTAGCCTATAGAAAAAAATAAAGATGCTACGAAAAAAAAAACAGGCATTCTTGCAATGTCCACATTAAAAATACCCAAAATCAGTTCTTACTTTTCCGGCATCAAGACAAAAATTAAATTGTTTTTGACTGTGTTATCGATTTGTACTTTGTTTGCTTGGCAAAGAACAATTTTTTTAAAGAATTGCTTAGATTTGGATCTACTTTTTTCATATTTATACTTATAATAAATTGGATGCAACCCAAACACCTACAAAGATCATTTTGATGGATGACAAATAAACTGATGGTCCTCGCGGTTTGAAAGCGATATACAAAAAAATTAGGTGGATTAAAAAACTACTTAAAAACTATGCTATTTAGCAGATAATGTACCCACGAAATTTGTCGGAGCGTTTCAACGGCAAATTGAGCAATTTACAACGAATTAACTAAATAGGATTACTAAAAAAATAGTTTAAAATAATATTCTGTTTTCTAGTATATATAATTTTAATACTCTTAATTGTATGGTATTATTTCTCTAATCTTTACAGTCTATAGTTTTCTAGTCGCAGAGCTTTCTCAGAGTCTGCTTGTAAATGTCAAGTTAGAAATATACGTCTCGTCAAAATCTCTTCTTAAAACCTTTGTCTGTCTCATAAGCGAATTACATAGCCTTATAAGTTATAAGTATGTAATGTGATGTAAACACATGCCTTGCAGGAAAGGAAGATGGTTGCACATTAAATGACACGTGCATAATTATATCCCAGCGTCTTGTGCACTGTACGTCTTCCTTCCCTTTCTTTCATGAACGCGTGCAAACAAGTACAAAATCTAAATAGACATAATGAGATGGACCACGAATCTAATCCTTTACATCCTACAAAAAAAACTTTTTATTTATATTGAAATCGCATACGAGTGAAAAGAAAGGCTTTAAATTTATGTTAATATTTTTGAAATTGAAAATAGGGTTGTTATAATTTTTTTTATTATTAGTATAATTTTTGTATTATATTGTCATATGTTTCAGCTGTCTTTTCTTATGTATTTCTTGTTTAAGGGATATTCGAGATAGTCAAGGGCAATCTCTCCAAAAAAAATTAAATTTAAGCAGAGCAAAGTAGAAATAAGAAAATATGTATTGTAACTTTAATAGATTTTCGAACTACGGCTAAATCGATAATACGATAAATTAAAGTTTAGGAAAGACAGCAAAAAGTTAAAAAACTATTGGGCAGCTGTTCGTGTCTCACACTAATTAAATTTGTTGCAATACTGCTTGACCCACTGATATTCAGGGGTGCCGCGAAATATGAGTACCATTTGCTTAGGCCAACATCTATATATTTTAGATATTGCCAGAGAGATATTTTAAGTTAATATTTAATTTAATTATTTTTTATCTAACTTAAATAATCATTTATACATTACGTACGGAAAATTATAGTTAAATTATTGAAAATGCTGTATACAAAATAAACTATAACTATATCAGAAATTCTTTGCATATCTCTAGTCTTGTCCGTCTACTCTTGTCTGTCTAGTCTTGTCTGTCTCGTCTTATCTGTCTATTCTTCTCTGTCTAGTCTTGTCTGTCTAGTCTTGTCTGTGTAGTTTTGTCTGTCTAGTCTTGTCTGTCTAGTCTTCTCTGTCTAGTTTGGTCAGTCTAGTCTTGTCTGTCTAGTCTTGTCTGTCTAGTCTTCTCTGTCTAGTTTGGTCAGTCTAGTCTTGTCTGTCTAGTCTTGTCTGTCTAGTCTTGTCTGTCTAGTCTTGTCTGTCTAGTCTTGTCTGTCTAGTCTTGTCTGTCTAGTCTTGTTTGTCTAGTCTTGTCTGTCTAGTCTTGTCTGTCTAGTCTTGTCTGTCTAGTCTTGTCTGTCTAGTCTTGTCTGTCTAGTCTTGTCTGTCTAGTCTTGTCTGTCTAGTCTTGTCTGTCTAGTCTTGTCTGTCTAGTCTTGTCTGTCTAGTCTTGTCTGTCTAGTCTTGTCTGTCTAGTCTTGTCTGTCTAGTCTTGTCTGTCTAGTCTTGTCTGTCTAGTCTTGTCTGTCTAGTCTTGTCTGTCTAGTCTTGTCTGTCTAGTCTTGTCTGTCTAGTCTTGTCTGTCTAGTCTTGTCTGTCTAGTCTTGTCTGTCTAGTCTTGTCTGTCTAGTCTTGTCTGTCTAGTCTTGTCTGTCTAGTCTTGTCTGTCTAGTCTTGTCTGTCTAGTCTTGTCTGTCTAGTCTTGTCTGTCTAGTCTTGTCTGTCTAGTCTTGTCTGTCTAGTCTTGTCTGTCTAGTCTTGTCTGTCTAGTCTTGTCTGTCTAGTCTTGTCTGTCTAGTCTTGTCTGTCTAGTCTTGTCTGTCTAGTCTTGTCTGTCTAGTCTTGTCTGTCTAGTCTTGTCTGTCTAGTCTTGTCTGTCTAGTCTTGTCTGTCTAGTCTTGTCTGTCTAGTCTTGTCTGTCTAGTCTTGTCTGTCTAGTCTTGTCTGTCTAGTCTTGTCTGTCTAGTCTTGTCTGTCTAGTCTTGTCTGTCTAGTCTTGTCTGTCTAGTCTTGTCTGTCTAGTCTTGTCTGTCTAGTCTTGTCTGTCTAGTCTTGTCTGTCTAGTCTTGTCTGTCTAGTCTTGTCTGTCTAGTCTTGTCTGTCTAGTCTTGTCTGTCTAGTCTTGTCTGTCTAGTCTTGTCTGTCTAGTCTTGTCTGTCTAGTCTTGTCTGTCTAGTCTTGTCTGTCTAGTCTTGTCTGTCTAGTCTTGTCTGTCTAGTCTTGTCTGTCTAGTCTTGTCTGTCTAGTCTTGTCTGTCTAGTCTTGTCTGTCTAGTCTTGTCTGTCTAGTCTTGTCTGTCTAGTCAATTCAATTCAATTCAATTTTTTTTTTTCATTATAGAAAGTTATACATAACAGATATAAATACATTTGTAAAACTTAATGAAATATGTCCAGACAGAATAATAGTATAATCTAATAATAATAATAAAAAAATTAGGTTGGATGGGTTTTTATATTTTCATAATATTCCTTTAAATTGTAAGGTTCCATGTTTACTAGGATGTTGCGGATTTCTTTTATAAATTGTCTTTGGCTTTGTATCAGCTTTATATGTCTTTGCAATGAATTATATAGTTTTAAATTTATGTAAGGTGGTGCTCTTTCCGTCACTGTCAAGTTATGTTTTGGTAAAATGAAGATTTGGTTTTGATTTCTAGTGTTTCTGTGGTTGGAATTCATGTGTTCTGTGAAGAGATGTTTGTTCTTCACTAAGAAAATTATGGTTTCGTAAATAAATAGTGCTGTGACCGTTAAAATATTTGCAGCCTTAAACTTTCCACGGCAAGATTAATAGTACTTCATTTTGTACATGATTCTTATTGCCTGTTTTTGGATTCTAAATGTTCGAAAAACATCTTTGCTGCAACCCCAAAATAAAATCCCAAAACGTAAATGGGAGTGAAAGTTAGCGTAATATACAATTGTCTAGTCTTGTCTGTCTAGTCTTGTCTGTCTAGTCTTGTCTGTCTAGTCTTGTCTGTCTAGTCTTGTCTGTCTAGTCTTGTCTGTCTAGTCTTGTCTGTCTAGTCCTGTCTGTCTAGTCTTGTCTGTCTAGTCTTGTCTGTCTAGTCTTGTCTGTCTAGTCTTGTCTGTCTAGTCTTGTCTATCTAGTCTTGTCTGTCTAGTCTTGTCTGTCTAGTCTTGTCTGTCTAGTCTTGTCTGTCTAGTCTTGTCTGTCTAGTCTTGTCTGTCTAGTCTTGTCTGTCTAGTCTTGTCTGTCTAGTCTTGTCTGTCTAGTCTTGTCTGTCTAGTCTTGCCTGTCTAGTCTTGTCTGTCTAGTCTTGTCTGTCTAGTCTTGTCTGTCTAGTCTTGTCTGTCTAGTCTTGTCTGTCTAGTCTTGTCTGTCTAGTCTTGTCTGTCTAGTCTTGTCTGTCTAGTCTTGTCTGTCTAGTCTTGTCTGTCTAGTCTTGTCTGTCTAGTCTTGTCTGTCTAGTCTTGTCTGTCTAGTCTTGTCTGTCTAGTCTTGTCTGTCTAGTCTTGTCTGTCTAGTCTTGTCTGTCTAGTCTTGTCTGTCTAGTCTTGTCTGTCTAGTCTTGTCTGTCTAGTCTTGTCTGTCTAGTCTTGTCTGTCTAGTCTTGTCTGTCTAGTCTTGTCTGTCTAGTCTTGTCTGTCTAGTCTTGTCTGTCTAGTCTTGTCTGTCTAGTCTTGTCTGTCTAGTCTTGTCTGTCTAGTCTTGTCTGTCTAGTCTTGTCTGTCTAGTCTTGTCTGTCTAGTCTTGTCTGTCTAGTCTTGTCTGTCTAGTCTTGTCTGTCTAGTCTTGTCTGTCTAGTCTTGTCTGTCTAGTCTTGTCTGTCTAGTCTTGTCTGTCTAGTCTTGTCTGTCTAGTCTTGTCTGTCTAGTCTTGTCTGTCTAGTCTTGTCTGTCTAGTCTTGTCTGTCTAGTCTTGTCTGTCTAGTCTTGTCTGTCTAGTCTTGTCTGTCTAGTCTTGTCTGTCTAGTCTTGTCTGTCTAGTCTTGTCTGTCTAGTCTTGTCTGTCTAGTCTTGTCTGTCTAGTCTTGTCTGTCTAGTCTTGTCTGTCTAGTCTTGTCTGTCTAGTCTTGTCTGTCTAGTCTTGTCTGTCTAGTCTTGTCTGTCTAGTCTTGTCTGTCTAGTCTTGTCTGTCTAGTCTTGTCTGTCTAGTCTTGTCTGTCTAGTCTTGTCTGTCTAGTCTTGTCTGTCTAGTCTTGTCTGTCTAGTCTTGTCTGTCTAGTCTTGTCTGTCTAGTCTTGTCTGTCTAGTCTTGTCTGTCTAGTCTTGTCTGTCTAGTCTTGTCTGTCTAGTCTTGTCTGTCTAGTCTTGTCTGTCTAGTCTTGTCTGTCTAGTCTTGTCTGTCTAGTCTTGTCTGTCTAGTCTTGTCTGTCTAGTCTTGTCTGTCTAGTCTTGTCTGTCTAGTCTTGTCTGTCTAGTCTTGTCTGTCTAGTCTTGTCTGTCTAGTCTTGTCTGTCTAGTCTTGTCTGTCTAGTCTTGTCTGTCTAGTCTTGTCTGTCTAGTCTTGTCTGTCTAGTCTTGTCTGTCTAGTCTTGTCTGTCTAGTCTTGTCTGTCTAGTCTTGTCTGTCTAGTCTTGTCTGTCTAGTCTTGTCTGTCTAGTCTTGTCTGTCTAGTCTTGTCTGTCTAGTCTTGTCTGTCTAGTCTTGTCTGTCTAGTCTTGTCTGTCTAGTCTTGTCTGTCTAGTCTTGTCTGTCTAGTCTTGTCTGTCTAGTCTTGTCTGTCTAGTCTTGTCTGTCTAGTCTTGTCTGTCTAGTCTTGTCTGTCTAGTCTTGTCTGTCTAGTCTTGTCTGTCTAGTCTTGTCTGTCTAGTCTTGTCTGTCTAGTCTTGTCTGTCTAGTCTTGTCTGTCTAGTCTTGTCTGTCTAGTCTTGTCTGTCTAGTCTTGTCTGTCTAGTCTTGTCTGTCTAGTCTTGTCTGTCTAGTCTTGTCTGTCTAGTCTTGTCTGTCTAGTCTTGTCTGTCTAGTCTTGTCTGTCTAGTCTTGTCTGTCCAGTCGTGTCTGTCTAGTCTTGTCTGTCTAGTCTTGTCTG
>CALYMW010000560.1:0-40000 GCA_944588485.1 Phosphuga atrata
GTCTAGTCTTGTCTGTCTAGTCTTGTCTGTCTAGTCTTGTCTGTCAAGTCTTGTCTGTCTAGTCTTTTCTGTCTAGTCTTGTCTGTCTAGTCTTGTCTGTCTAGTCTTGTCTGTCTAGTCTTGTCTGTCTAGTCTTGTCTGTCTAGTCTTGTCTGTCTAGTCTTGTCTGTCTAGTCTTGTCTGTCTAGTCTTGTCTGTCTAGTCTTGTCTGTCTAGTCTTGTCTGTCTAGTCTTGTCTGTCTAGTCTTGTCTGTTTAGTCTTGTCTGTCTAGTCTTGTCTGTCTAGTCTTGTCTGTCTAGTCTTGTCTGTCTAGTCTTGTCTGTCTAGTCTTGTCTGTCTAGTCTTGTCTGTCTAGTCTTGTCTGTCTAGTCTTGGCTGTCTAGTCCTGTCTGTCTAGTCCTGTCTGTCTAGTCTTGTCTGTCTAGTCTTGTCTGTCTAGTCTTGTCTGTCTAGTCTTGTCTGTCTAGTCTTGTCTGTCTAGTCTTGTCTGTCTAGTCTTGTCTGTCTAGTCTTGTCTGTCTAGTCTTGTCTGTCTAGTCTTGTCTGTCTAGTCTTGTCTGTCTAGTCTTGTCTGTCTAGTCTTGTCTGTCTAGTCTTGTCTGTCTAGTCTTGTCTGTCTAGTCTTGTCTGTCTAGTCTTGTCTGTCTAGTCTTGTCTGTCTAGTCTTGTCTGTCTAGTCTTGTCTGGCTAGTCTTGTCTGTCTAGTCTTGTCTGTCTAGTCTTGTCTGTCTAGTCTTGTCTGTCTAGTCTTGTCTGTCTAGTCTTGTCTGTCTAGTCTTGTCTGTCTAGTCTTGTCTGTCTAGTCTTGTCTGTCTAGTCATGTCTCTCTAGTCTTGTCTGTCTAGTCTTGTCTGTCTAGTCTTGTCTGTCTAGTCTTGTCTGTCTAGTCTTGTCTGTCTAGTCTTGTCTGTCTAGTCTTGCTCTGTCTAGTCTTGTCTGTCTAGTCTTGTCTGTCTAGTCTTGTCTGTCTAGTCTTGTCTGTCTAGTCTTGTCTGTCTAGTCTTGTCTGTCTAGTCTTGTCTGTCTAGTCTTGTCTGTCTAGTCTTGTCTGTCTAGTCTTGTCTGTCTAGTCTTGTCTGTCTAGTCTTGTCTGTCTAGTCTTGTCTGTCTAGTCTTGTCTGTCTAGTCTTGTCTGTCTAGTCTTGTCTGTCTAGTCTTGTCTGTCTAGTCTTGTCTGTCTAGTCTTGTCTGTCTAGTCTTGTCTGTCTAGTCTTGTCTGTCTAGTCTTGTCTGTCTAGTCTTGTCTGTCTAGTCTTGTCTGTCTAGTCTTGTCTGTCTAGTCTTGTCTGTCTAGTCTTGTCTGTCTAGTCTTGTCTGTCTAGTCTTGTCTGTCTAGTCTTGTCTGTCTAGTCTTGTCTGTCTAGTCTTGTCTGTCTAGTCTTGTCTGTCTAGTCTTGTCTGTCTAGTCTTGTCTGTCTAGTCTTGTCTGTCCAGTCTTGTCTGTCTAGTCTTGTCTGTCTAGTCTTGTCTGTCTAGTCTTGTCTGTCTAGTCTTGTCTGTCTAGTCTTGTCTGTCTACTCTTGTCTGTCTAGTCTTGTCTGTCTAGTCTTGCCTGTCTAGTCTTGTCTGTCTAGTCTTGTCTGTCTAGTCTTGTCTGTCTAGTCTTGTCTGTCTAGTCTTGTCTGTCTAGTCTTGTCTGTCTAGTCTTGTCTGTCTAGTCTTGTCTGTCTAGTCTTGTCTGCCTAGTCTTGTCTGTCTAGTCTTGTCTGTCTAGTCTTGTCTGTCTAGTCTTGTCTGTCTACTCTTGTCTGTTTACTCTTGTCTGTCTAGTCTTGTCTGTCTAGTCTTGTCTGTCTAGTCTTGTCTGTCTAGTCTTGTCTGTCTAGTCTTGTCTGTCTAGTCTTGTCTGTCTAGTCTTGTCTGTCTAGTCTTGTCTGTCTGGTCTTGTCTGTCTAGTCTTGTCTGTCTAGTCTTCTCTGTCTAGTCTTGTCTGTCTAGTCTTGTCTGGCTAGTCTTGTCTGTCTAGTCTTGTCTGTCTAGTCTTGTCTGTCTAGTCTTGTCTGTCTAGTCTTGTCTGTCTAGTCTTGTCTGTCTAGTCTTGTCTGTCTAGTCTTGTCTGTCTAGTCTTGTCTGTCTAGTCTTGTCTGTCTAGTCTTGTCTGTCTAGTCTTGTCTGTCTAGTCTTGTCTGTCTAGTCTCGTCTGTCTAGTCTTGTCTGTCTAGTCTTGTCTGTCTAGTCTTGTCTGTCTAGTCTTGTCTCTCTAGTCTTGTCTGTCTAGTCTTGTCTGTCTAGTCTTGTCTGTCTAGTCTTGTCTGTCTAGTCTTGTCTGTCTAGTCTTGTCTGTCTAGTCTTGTCTGTCTAGTCTTGTCTGTCTAGTCTTGTCTGTCTAGTCTTGTCTGTCTAGTCTTGTCTGTCTAGTCTTGTCTGTCTAGTCTTGTCTGTCTAGTCTTGTCTGTCAAGTCTTGTCTGTCTAGTCTTGTCTGTCTAGTCTTGTCTGTCTAGTCTTGTCTGTCTAGTCTTGTCTGTCTAGTCTTGTCTGTCTAGTCTTGTCTGTCTTTTTTTTTTTTTTTTATTTTTTTTTTTTTTGTGGAGGACGTAGCAAGCACATTATGTTAACTTGACAAGTGGCCCTCCTGGAATCACGAGCATCTTGGTACCGCTGCAAGCATAACCTCAAGATGTCGTTGTACGATAGAATTCTAAATTTTTTATCCATACATCCCCCATTCACTATGAGTGTTTAGGGGTTCTGGAACTTAATTATTGTTTTTTTCTGTTTATTTTTGCCACTGCATCTGTCGTTGTTCGTCGAGTTCTTTTTGTGTGATAATCTGTCTTATCATGTTTTCCGTATATGACCAGTATTGTGCTGATTTAAGCATTACGTCCACCAGTGTATGTACTTCGAGCGTCAAATTTGTCTGTTTCATCCACTTTTCTCTTTCTGGGGTCCACCTTTCGCATTCGAAAATGGTATGTTGTGCGGTGTCTGCGTTCCCACAATACACACAATAGTCGTCGGAGGCCCTGCCGATCCTATGCAAGTACTCCCGGAAACATCCGTGGCCGCTGAGAGCCTGTGTTAGGTGATAGGAAAGATCTCCATGCTGGCGTGTTGCCCATAATTTCACACAGGGTATTAGGAGTCTCGTCCAGGGGCCTTTTTCAGATGAGCTCCAGTTCTTTTGCCATAGTGCAAACATTTGGTCCTTTGCGCTTCTTCTGTAGTGTTCTCTGTTTGTGGAGTTTCTGGTCTTGTACAATTCCACTCTTTCCTGTATTTGATATTCTATCGGTGCAACTCCAGCGATGACTAGTACGGCGTCCCTAGATATTGTTCTGTATGCGCTGCATACTCGAATGGCCATTTTTCTTTGTACAGAAGCGAGCATGTTCTTAATGTTTGTTTTAGTAACGGCTCTTGCCCAGACCGGAGCTCCGTACAGCATAGTTGATTGGACCACCGAGCAGAGCAGCCTTCTCTTACTACTTTTTGGACCACTAGTATTGGGCATTAGTTTTTCCAAAGCTGAGGTAGTTTTAAGGGCCTTTGCCGTAATTCTTTTGACGTGTTCCTTGAAGGAGAGCTTTCTGTCAATGGTTACTCCCAGATATGTAATTGCTTCTTTGGGAGTGATTTCTACCTCTTTAATTTTAAAAGTAATAGGTCCAACGGTTCTGTTGCCTATTAACAGTACAGCTTCTGTTTTTTGGGGAGCTAATTTTAATCTTTTTTTTCCCAGCCATTCATCCACTTGTTTCATGGCCATATTTGCGCGACTCATTATCTCTTCCTCTGTCTTCCCTATTGCAACAATGGCTAGGTCGTCGGCGAATCCTATTATTTGCACTCCGTCCGGCAAAATTAGTCTCAACACGCCGTCGTACATGATATTCCACAATGTAGGACCCAGGACTGAGCCCTGTGGAACACCACTGTACACTTCGTAATCAGCGATTTCAGAGCCAACTTCGAATAAAATTCTCCTGTTGGATAGATAGCTGCGAAGTAGTCTCAACAGGTATGGGGCAAAGTTTCTACTAGTCAGTTCTTCCATGATATTTTGCCATGCGACCGAGTTGAATGCGTTTTTCACATCGAGGGTTATCAATGCGCTAATCTTTCGTGTTGCCCGCGTGCCAGCTGAGGCATTCTCTGCTATTCCAACAACTCTCATGATAGCATCTACCGTCGACCTTCTTTCCCTGAACCCATATTGTCTGTCCGAGAGCTGTTTGCCTTTATCAAGCTCTGTCTTGATTCTATCAAGCAACATCTGTTCAAGGAGCTTTCCTGCGACATCCAGTAAGCAAATGGGGCGATAGGAGGCAGGCTCTTGTATAGGTTTTTCTCCCTTTCTTAGGAGCACCAGGTTGGCCTTTTTCCACTTTTCTGGGAAAATTCCGCTTCTTAGAATTCTGTTCATTGTTTCTAAAATGAAGTTTGGCTGGCTGTTTACCACAATTTTGATAGTTTCTGGAGGAAGGTTATCTGGGCCTGGTGTTCTGCCGTTTCTAAGTCGTTTAGTGGCGCTAAGTAGTTCTTCCCTAGAGAATTCCAATACTTCGCTTACTTCAGGTAGTTCCCATTCTAGCTTTTCGTGAGTTGGAAAGAGGACCTTCACAACTTCTATCATCTGTTCCATCGTTAGTTGCACGTTCGGGTGCCTTACCTTGAGCTCCCGTGTGGCAATGGAATACGCGTCACCCCACACATTTGTGTCAATTTTGTTGCAAAGTTGTCGCCAGTGTTCCCTTTTGGCTTGGTAGATCTCAGTACGTAGCGCCTTTTTCGATGTGGAATACAAGTTTCTATGCATTTCTACTAACTCTGCGTTTGCCTTTCTTTTAAGTTTCCGCTGGTAGGTACGTCCTGCGGCAATACACGAGGCTCTCATTTCAGCGATTTTATCGCTCCACCAATATACTTGTTTTCCTTTCCTATGTTTTTTCCTCGGGACAAGAGTGGCATTACATATTCTCTCCAAGGCTGAGATTAGTTCTTCTGGGGATCGTTCGTTTGTGACGTTTACTTCCTCTTCCAGTCTATTTATAAATTTTTCTTCATTCATATTTTTTATATGCCAACCTTTGTGATTTTTGATGTAGCTCGCCAATTTGGGATAAACATCTACAGTTATTTGAAAGAATATGTACTTGTGGTCACTTAACGTTTCCCGCGTGAGTACCTGCCAGTTTTTAATGTTCCCTACCAATTTCCCCGAAGTAAGAGTTATGTCCAATATGGAGGAGCTGCTCCTGCGTTCGAAAGTGGGTGAATTTCCTATATTGCATACGTATAAGTCTAGCTCTGCCACCCAGTCCAGCACAATGTCTCCTCGCTTATCAGTAGTTGGGCATCCCCAGTATGGGGATTTCGCATTAAAGTCCCCCCCCACTACCGTAGGTTTTGTTTTGTTCCTTATTTCCTGGCTAAGCGCGGCCAGCGATAGCTCTAGTTTTTGTAGGCTGTCGTTTGGTGATAGATAGCAGCTGACTACGATTATTTCGTCGAGCTCGATCCACACAAATCCTATCCCACTTCCATAGTTTCTAACGGGTATATTTGGATTATTAAGCATAATAGCTGAATCCTTCCTTTGATCGGCGAACCAATCTCCCTTGACTGCCTTTTTGTTCGGTTCACTGATTAAGATGATATCCACTTTCATTTCATGAGCTGTGGCCTTCATTAGGTCTTGAGCAGCTCGACTGCGCATCGCGTTTATTTGCAGGAACTGTAAGGTCATTTCTGCTCATTTTTTTTTTTTTGTCTTGTCTGTCTAGTCTTGTCTGTCTAGTCTTGTCTGTCTAGTCTTGTCTTTTTTTTTTTTTTTTTTTCATAGAGGAGGGGGAATGCATTGTTGCACACCGGATATTCAAACCCGTGTAGTGTGGGGCTCTCTGATCGAGTTCTTCGTGACCAGCATACCCACTAAACCCCCTCCTCTGTCTCTACACTACACTCCACCCGGAACTAGGTGAGCATTACTTCAGGTGGGTGGTGGTGTTTGTACCAATTGTTTCCTTACTGTTATTTTTATTGTCCTTTACTTGTTTCGATATCGTCTTTCGTTTTCTGTCGTATTAGTTATGCAGTCGTGTGATAAACCATTTTTCGGTCTTTTCGTCACATATCTAGTCGTCCATGTTAGCTTCTTTGTGTTTCGTGTGATATGTCTAGTCTTGTCTGTCTAGTCTTGTCTGTCTAGTCTTGTCTGTCTAGTCGTGTCTGTCTAGTCTTGTCTGTCTAGTCTTGTCTGTCTAGTCTTGTCTGTCTAGTCTTGTCTGTCTAGTCTTGTCTGTCTAGTCTTGTCTGTCTAGTCTTGTCTGTCTAGTCTTGTCTGTCTAGTCTTGTCTGTCTAGTCTTGTCTGTCTAGTCTTGTCTGTCTAGTCTTGTCTGTCTAGTCTTGTCTGTCTAGTCTTGTCTGTCTAGTCTTGTCTGTCTAGTCTTGTCTGTCTAGTCTTGTCTGTCTAGTCTTGTCTGTCTAGTCTTGTCTGTCTAGTCTTGTCTGTCTAGTCTTGTCTGTCTAGTCTTGTCTGTCTAGTCTTGTCTGTCTAGTCTTGTCTGGCTAGTCTTGTCTGTCTAGTCTTGTCTGTCTAGTCTTGTCTGTCTAGTCTTGTCTGTCTAGTCTTGTCTGTCTAGTCTTGTCTGTCTAGTCTTGTCTGTCTAGTCTTGTCTGTCTAGTCTTGTCTGTCTAGTCTTGTCTGTCTAGTCTTGTCTGTCTAGTCTTGTCTGTCTAGTCTTGTCTGTCTAGTCTCGTCTGTCTAGTCTTGTCTGTCTAGTCTTGTCTGTCTAGTCTTGTCTGTCTAGTCTTGTCTCTCTAGTCTTGTCTGTCTAGTCTTGTCTGTCTAGTCTTGTCTGTCTAGTCTTGTCTGTCTAGTCTTGTCTGTCTAGTCTTGTCTGTCTAGTCTTGTCTGTCTAGTCTTGTCTGTCTAGTCTTGTCTGTCTAGTCTTGTCTGTCTAGTCTTGTCTGTCTAGTCTTGTCTGTCTAGTCTTGTCTGTCTAGTCTTGTCTGTCAAGTCTTGTCTGTCTAGTCTTGTCTGTCTAGTCTTGTCTGTCTAGTCTTGTCTGTCTAGTCTTGTCTGTCTAGTCTTGTCTGTCTAGTCTTGTCTGTCTAGTCTTGTCTGTCTAGTCTTGTCTGTCTAGTCTTGTCTTTTTTTTTTTTTTTTTTTCATAGAGGAGGGGGAATGCATTGTTGCACACCGGATATTCAAACCCGTGTAGTGTGGGGCTCTCTGATCGAGTTCTTCGTGACCAGCATACCCACTAAACCCCCTCCTCTGTCTCTACACTACACTCCACCCGGAACTAGGTGAGCATTACTTCAGGTGGGTGGTGGTGTTTGTACCAATTGTTTCCTTACTGTTATTTTTATTGTCCTTTACTTGTTTCGATATCGTCTTTCGTTTTCTGTCGTATTAGTTATGCAGTCGTGTGATAAACCATTTTTCGGTCTTTTCGTCACATATCTAGTCGTCCATGTTAGCTTCTTTGTGTTTCGTGTGATATGTCTAGTCTTGTCTGTCTAGTCTTGTCTGTCTAGTCTTGTCTGTCTAGTCGTGTCTGTCTAGTCTTGTCTGTCTAGTCTTGTCTGTCTAGTCTTGTCTGTCTAGTCTTGTCTGTCTAGTCTTGTCTGTCTAGTCTTGTCTGTCTAGTCTTGTCTGTCTAGTCTTGTCTGTCTAGTCTTGTCTGTCTAGTCTTGTCTGTCTAGTCTTGTCTGTCTAGTCTTGTCTGTCTAGTCTTGTCTGTCTAGTCTTGTCTGTCTAGTCTTGTCTGTCTAGTCTTGTCTGTCTAGTCTTGTCTGTCTAGTCTTGTCTGTCTAGTCTTGTCTGTCTAGTCTTGTCTGTCTAGTCTTGTCTGTCTAGTCTTGTCTGTCTAGTCTTGTCTGTCTAGTCTTGTCTGTCTAGTCTTGTCTGTCTAGTCTTGTCTGTCTAGTCTTGTCTGTCTAGTCTTGTCTGTCTAGTCTTGTCTGTCTAGTCTTGTCTGTCTAGTCTTGTCTGTCTAGTCTTGTCTGTCTAGTCTTGTCTGTCTAGTCTTGTCTGTCTAGTCTTGTCTGTCTAGTCTTGTCTGTCTAGTCTTGTCTGTCTAGTCTTGTCTGTCTAGTCTTGTCTGTCTAGTCTTGTCTGTCTAGTCTTGTCTGTCTAGTCTTGTCTGTCTAGTCTTGTCTGTCTAGTCTTGTCTGTCTAGTCTTGTCTGTCTAGTCTTGTCTGTCTAGTCTAGTCTGTCTAGTCTTGTCTGTCTAGTCTTGTCTGTCTAGTCTTGTCTGTCTAGTCTTGTCTGTCTAGTCTTGTCTGTCTAGTCTTGTCTGTCCAGTCTTGTCTGTCTAGTCTTGTCTGTCTAGTCTTGTCTGTCTAGTCTTGTCTGTCTGGTCTTGTCTGTTTAGTCTTGTGTGTCTAGTCTTGTCTGTCTAGTCTTGTCTGTCTAGCCTTGTCTTTCTAGTCTTGTCTGTCTAGTCTTGTCTGTCTAGTCTTGTCTGTCTTGTCTTGTCTGTCTAGTCTTGTCTGTCTAGTCTTGTCTGTCTAGTCTTGTCTGTCTAGTCTTGTCTGTCTAGTCTTTTCTTTCTAGTCTTGTCTGTCTAGTCTTGTCTGTCTAGTCTTGTCTCTCTAGTCTTGTCTCTTTCGTCTTGTCTGTCTAGTCTTGTCTGTCTAGTCTTGTCTGTCTAGTCTTGTCTGTCTAGTCTTGTCTGTCTAGTCTTGTCTGTCTAGTCTTGTCTGTCTAGTCTTGTCTGTCTAGTCTTGTCTGTCTAGTCTTGTCTGTCTAGTCTTGTCTGTCTAGTCTTGTCTGTCTAGTCTTGTCTGTCTAGTCTTGTCTGTCTAGTCTTGTCTGTCTAGTCTTGTCTGTCTAGTCTTGTCTGTCTAGTCTTGTCTGTCTAGTCTTGTCTGTCTAGTCTTGTCTGTCTAGTCTTGTCTGTCTAGTCTTGTCTGTCTAGTCTTGTCTGTCTAGTCTTGTCTGTCTAGTCTTGTCTGTCTAGTCTTGTCTGTCTAGTCTTGTCTGTCTCAGTCTCTGAGTAGACGCCGAAGTGAGTGGATGTGTAGCTTTGTGCTCCGCATTTGGGTGGCTCAATAATATTTTGAAATATTATTATTTAGTAAAATACTTAGTTATATTGCCTAGCAACTATAATTAATTAACTGGTTGGTTGTTAATTAGTGTATTTAGCTATTTTTATATCTGCGGTTTAGAGTTTTCTTTCTTTGATTTATAAAAGTGTTTCATTTTAGTTTAATTTGTGTCCCAGCACGCGGCGTGAGTTTTATCGCCTTAAATTCATATTTTTTTGCCTCTCTTTCTTATCTTATCGTTTGAGATAAGAATAATCCAACGCCGCGGATTTTCTTGCTTCAGTTACTGTAGCACGATATCTGCGGCCAATTTTTTTTTTCACCCCCCAGTAGGGGAGTGTTTCTTTAATTTATTTTTAGCTTTGGGGAGAAATTGTCCAGTATGGAATCTTTCCTGAAGCAGAAAGTAAGCAGGGGTACAGGGGATATGGAAAGCCGGGCGAGGAGCCAGTCCATTGGTGAAACCCCGAAGAAAAGAAAAGTGGCGGATCGGTCGACGGATGACGTCGACGCTTACAAAAAAACTGAGTGCTCGATTGTCTTTACGATCGTGGAGGCGATTGGGGCACTCAATAGACAGGTGGAGGAGCTGGAGAGGGCCATCGCTGGAGGAAGCAGCACGAAGCGTGACATCAAGGAAGCAGCAGCGCGAGTCCGGAGGACAACAAATGTTTTCTCGCGCCACTCCGTGACCAGTTGGCTCGAGGAGCATCGCTTCCAGCCCATTGAGAAGGTACTGTACGACGTTGAGGTACAAACGGTAGGTACGGTGTGTAAGGAAGTCAGTACCCAAACGGAGGCTGAATATAGAATCACCAGTGCGCTAAAACCGGGAATGAATGTACAGGAGTACATGTCCCTGGCGAGGGAGAGGTGGTCCGAGGACGCCTTCACCGTGGTGAAGATGGCCAAGGGCTCTCCTCTGGCCAGGGACGAGGATGTACTCCTGTTAGTTGCAGGAGAGAAAGGGGATAACTGTGGACAGCTGGGCTGGGGGATGCTCGACCAGCTCCCTCAGGCCAAGCGAGTGGCTGAAGGCTTGAATGTAGGTTCCGTGGCCTACATCAAGAGCGAGAATGTGGTGTGTATGGGAGGCGATGAGTCGTTGGACTCCGAGAGGAAGTACCACTTCATCGCCCGGCTGGATGATAATAAGGTTGAGGGCGCCGAAGAAAAGGCGTTCGAGACCTTATTAAGGATGAAAGGTCTTTGCGAGAAGACTGAGAGAAAGAGGTTCGCTATCGGTGTGGCTGGTAACCTTAATATGTGGCTAGTACGAAAGATGGCTGAATGCGTGTGGCATGGCACAGGAGTTGAGCTAACCCTGTGCTGGATGAATGCGGAGGGCCAAAAGCCCAGAGTGGAAGGGGCCGGAGGCACCAGAAAGGCAGAAACCTTACTGGTGAGGAGGGCAGAGGGTGTTTCTTACGCCCATATGGTGAATGTCCTTAAGAAGGAAGTAGACATGGAGGATATAAATGTAAGGGCGATGAGGAAAACCCACGCTGGCGACCTCATCGTCAGAGTGAATGATGATGGGGAAAAGAAGCGACTGGCAGAGCGAATGGCCCTAGTGACTGAGGCTGTAAGGGATGTCAGGACGGAGGTGGGGCTCAGAAGTGTCCTTGTTAGGGGCATGGATGAGGCTACCACCACCGATGAGGTGAAAGGAGCCATTCAGAAGGCGGCTGAATGTAAGGAGTGTGTGGTAAAGTCTCTCCGCACAGTGCTCGGAGGGGCCAGTATGGCAGTTGTCACTCTCCCAGTAAGAGCGGCACAAACCATACTGGAGAAAGGAAGAATGAAAGTTGGATGGATCATGTGCCGAGTGACCGAAGACAATAAGCCAATCAGGTGCTACAGATGCCTTGGCTTCGGGCACCTGGCGGCAGCATGCAAGGGAATAGAGAGAAAGAATGCGTGTTTGCGATGCGACGAAAGTGGGCACAAAGCACACGAGTGCACGGCCAAAGAGGCTAAGTGCTTCGTGTGCGGAGTGAGTGGGCATAGGGCGGACTCCATGAACTGTCCTGCGTACAGGAAACTGTGCAGGGAAAGTATGAAAGGGACGTCCCAAAGAAACAGATTATGCTAGTATTGCAGACGAACTCAAATAGGAGTGCGGCTGCAATGGAGCTGGTATGGAAGACGGTGCATGATGAGAGAGTGGATGTGGCCATTGTCTCCGAACCAAATCTTCGGACTATTGGTAAGGGAGGCTGGCACGTGGACCAGTGTAAGAATGTTGCTGTGAGGATTTTCCAATCGGCAAATCCTATGGTTAAGTGTGGATGTGGAAATGGATATGTGTGGGTCGAATGGGAAAACTGGGTCCTGTATGGGTGCTACATCTCGCCTAACATAATGTTAGAGCAGTTTGTAGCTTTTATGGATGAGCTTAGGGCCAGTATGAAAAGCTGGTCCAAAGAGATTGTTGTCGGGGGGGATTTCAACGCCAAGTCCGCTTGGTGGGGATCCCCTAGAGAGGATGAGAGAGGGAGAATGATGGAAGAGTGGCTGGCAGAGGAGGACCTGGTGGTTCACAACAGTGGGAATGTGCCTACCTTCGTGCGGGGTGAAAGTATGTCTTTTATAGACATCACTTTTAGCACCTCACGGATTGCAGGCAGAGTGAAACAGTGGCGTGTCAGAGAGGGAGAGAATCTGAGTGATCACCAGGATATTCTCTTCGACGTACGAAAGGATGTTTCTGAGGGACCGGTTGCTTGTGGAACGAATGGATGGAGAGTGGACAAGAGTCTACTAGAAAGATTGGGAGACGTCATGAAAGAGCTGGCTGAAAGGACAGGCCCCGAAAATGGATTGCGGAGCTCCTGCGAAGCAGTTCTTCACGGGGCCTGTGATGCGGTGTTTCGGAGAAAACGGAGGGGCGTCAGAGGCAGGAAGCCAGTTTACTGGTGGAATGAGCAGGTAGCTGAAAAGCGTAAAACCTGTTTGCGTGAAAGGAGATGCATGGTGAGGAGTAATAGTCGAGCAAATGAGGAAGTGCGTGAGGAGTGCAGAAGGAGGTATAACTTGGCGCGCAGGGAACTTCGCAGAGCCATCGCGAACTCCAAGCAAGAAGCTTGGAGTGTGCTCTGCGAAGAGGTGAATAATAACATCTGGGGTGACGGCTATAAAATCGTCACCAGAAAAATTGCGCACCGGGTTAATACTCTCCGGGGGGATAGCCTAATGACGGAAGTCAAGAAGCTGTTCCCAGTACATGAGCGAATGAACTGGCTGGAACCCGTGGGATGGAGATCGGCGCCCCTTTTCACTCCGGCCGAGCTGCAGAGTGCAGTCGGCCGGATGAAGGAGGGAAAAGCGCCGGGTCCTGATGGTGTTCCACCGGAAGCGTGCAAGGTGTTTGGGCATGTGTGTGAGGACATGTGCTTGAGCATGATGAATGAATTGTTGATGAATGGCAGTTTCCCCAAAGAGTGGAAGAGAGCGAGACTGGTGATGATTGAAAAAGAACGAAAGGAAGGAGAGGAAGCTAATTACAGGCCAATCTGCCTACTGAATGGGATAGCGAAGGTGTTTGAGAGTATGATCGGAGCTAGGATAAATGAGGATCTCGAGAGGGCAGGGGGTCTTTCAGAGGAACAGTATGGGTTCAGAGGCGGCCGCACTACGGTGAACGCAATGATGCGTGTGATAGAGAGAGCAAGGTTAGCAAATACGGGTCCATGGCGTACCCGTAGCTACTGCGTGCTTGTAACCCTGGACGTGAAAAATGCCTTCAATTCGGTCCCATGGGGCGGAATCATGGAGGCTTTGGAACTAAAGGGGGTAGCTCCCTACCTTCGAAAGATGGTGGGGAGCTACTTGAATGACAGGGAGATAGTGACTGTGGAAGGTAAAATCTTCAAAATGAGTGCGGGTGTTCCACAGGGTTCGGTTCTTGGGCCGATACTGTGGAACATATTTTATGATGAGGTTTTGAGATTGAGGCTGCCAGACGGGGTTACGCTCGTAGGGTACGCTGATGACTTAGCGGTGGTCGCTGTCGCAAGAACGGAAGAAAGTCTGAAAGCGATAATAAATGAGGCAATTGGTAGGATTGATCGGTGGATGGGGGAAAAAGGGCTTGCTCTGGCTCCCCACAAAACCGAGGCGGTCCTGCTAATTGGGAGAAGAAAGCTGCGTGAATTGACCGTGCGAATGGGGACAGTTGACGTACCGGCTCGGGAATCTGTAAGATACCTTGGGGTAGAGCTCCAGCGAAATCTCAGGGTGTCCGATCAGGTCACCCGGGTGGTGAGCAAGGCTACAGCATGTGTGAGAGCCCTTGGACGGCTGATGCCCAACATAGGTGGGCCGTTGGCCTCCAAGAGGAGGGTTATGAATGCGGTCGTGCACTCCATTCTCCTGTATGGGGTGCCGGCATGGATAAATGCGTTCAGGATTGAATGTTATAGAGCGAGACTGATGAGAGTGCAAAGGTGTATGCTGCTGCGTGTGTGCAGCGCATACAGGACTGTTTCTGGCGACGCCGTGGCGGTCGTTGCTGGAGTTATCCCGTTAGACCTTCTGGCGCATGAAAGGGTGAGAGTTTGGGGAGGTAATGACCCTAGAAATGAAAGGGAAAAAACAATGCGTGTATGGCAAGAGCTATGGCAGGGGTCGGAAAAGGGAGCCTGGACCAGGCAACTGATTCCGACTATCGATGAATGGGTCAACCGTGGGCACGGGGAGGTGAATTATCACCTCACCCAGGCGCTTACGGGGCATGGATGCTTTGGGTCTTACCTGGTGCGCATCGGGAAACTGGTTGAGGCGCACTGTAGGTACTGTGGAGCGACTGAGGACACTGCGGAGCATACCATCTTCGAGTGTACGAGATGGGAGAGAATGAGGAGCGCCGCAGAATGCAAGGTGGGAGAGAATGTGAACAAGGAGAGTATGGTGAGAATCATGCTCCGCAGTGAGTATGAATGGGGCGTGCTGACTGGAATGATAGGTTATATAATGAGGAGAAAGGAGAAGGATGAAAGGGACGAGCGTAAGGCGGGTCGAGGGGTTGCTACGCGCGAGCCGAGCGTGCCATCGCCGGGCCCCCCTTAGTGCGAAGGGGGCGCACAAATTTATTGTAAACTCTTATGTGAGGGCCGGCACGGCGATTAACGACGCGCCCGGCACAACGAATGAATGGATGAATGCTTTGGATATGAAAGGGGGAGGAACGTGGTGAAGTTATGCCAAATTTTGGATTCCATCACGTTCTCTCTGGTTTTGACTGGGGGGTCTGAATGGTGGGGTTTTTTGGTGGGTCGCCCCTTTTGGGGGCAGCCCCACACTACCACTCGACACGGGTCGGGTGGTGTCTGTTTGCAGATTTTCACCTCCAGCACGTGCAAAAAAAAAAAAAAAAAAAAAAAAAAAAAAAAAAAAAAAAAAAGTCTTGTCTGTCTAGTCTTGTCTGTCTAGTCTTGTCTCTCTAGTCTTGTCTGTCTAGTCTTGTCTGTCTAGTCTTGTCTGTCTAGTCTTGTCTGTCTAGTCTTGTCTGTCTAGCCTTGTCTGTCTAGTCTTGTCTGTCTAGTCTTGTCTGTCTAGTCTTGTCTGTCAAGTCTTGTCTGTCTAGTCTTGTCTGTCTAGTCTTGTCTGTCTAGTCTTGTCTGTCTAGTCTTGTCTGTCTAGTCTTGTCTGTCTAGTCTTGTCTGTCTAGTCTTGTCTGTCTAGTCTTGTCTGTCTAGTCTTGTCTGTCTAGTCTTGTCTGTCTAGTCTTGTCTGTCTAGTCTTGTCTGTCTAGTCTTGTCTGTCTAGTCTTGTCTGTCTAGTCTTGTCTGTTTAGTCTTGTCTGTCTAGTCTTGTCTGTCTAGTCTTGTCTGTCTAGTCTTGTCTGTCTAGTCTTGTCTGTCTAGTCTTGTCTGTCTAGTCTTGTCTGTCTAGTCTTGTCTGTCTAGTCTTGTCTGTCTAGTCTTGTCTGTCTAGTCTTGTCTGCCTAGTCTTGTCTGCCTAGTCTTGTCTGTCTAGTCTTGTCTGTCTAGTCTTGTCTGTCTAGTCTTGTCTGTCTAGTCTTGTCTGTCTAGTCTTGTCTGTCTAGTCTTGTCTGTCTAGTCTTGTCTGTCTAGTCTTGTCTGTCTAGTCTTGTCTGTCTAGTCTTGTCTGTCTAGTCTTGTCTGTCTAGTCTTGTCTGTCTAGTCTTGTCTGTCTAGTCTTGTCTGTCTAGTCTTGTCTGTCTAGTCTTGTCTGTCTAGTCTTGTCTGTCTAGTCTTGTCTGTCTAGTCTTGTCTGTCTAGTCTTGTCTGTCTAGTCTTGTATGTCTATTCTTGTCTGTCTAGTCTTGTCTGTCTAGTCTTGTCTGTCTAGTCTTGTCTGTCTAGTCTTGTCTGTCTAGTCTTGTCTGTCTAGTCTTGTCTGTCTAGTCTTGTCTGTCTAGTCTTGTCTGTCTAGTCTTGTCTGTCTAGTCTTGTCTGTCTAGTCTTGTCTGTCTAGTCTTGTCTGTCTAGTCTTGTCTGTCTAGTCTTGTCTGTCTGGTCTTGTCTGTCTAGTCTTGTCTGTCTAGTCTTGTCTGTCTAGACTTGTCTGTCTACTCTTGTCTGTCTAGTCTTGTCTGTCTAGTCTTGTCTGTCTAGTCTTGTCTGTCTAGTCTTGTCTGTCTAGTCTTGTCTGTCTAGTCTTGTCTGTCTAGTCTTGTCTGTCTAGTCTTGTCTGTCTAGTCTTGTCTGTCTATTCTTGTCTGTCTAGTCTTGTCTGTCTAGTCTTGTCTGTCTAGTCTTGTCTGTCTAGTCTTGTCTGTCTAGTCTTGTCTGTCTAGTCTTGTCTGTCTAGTCTTGTCTGTCTAGTCTTGTCTGTCTAGTCTTGTCTGTCTAGTCTTGTCTGTCTAGTCTTGTCTGTCTAGTCTTGTCTGTCTAGTCTTGTCTGTCTAGTCTTGTCTGTCCAGTCTTGTCTGTCTAGTCTTGTCTGTCTAGTCTTGTCTGTTTAGTCTTGTCTGTCTAGTCTTGTCTGTCTAGTCTTGTCTGTCTAGTCTAGTCTGTCTAGTCTTGTCTGTCTAGTCTTGTCTGTCTAGTCTTGTCTGTCTAGTCTTGTCTGTCTAGTCTTGTCTGTCTAGTCTTGTCTGTCTAGTCTTGTCTGTCTAGTCTTGTCTGTCTAGTCTTGTCTGTCTAGTCTTGTCTGTCTAGTCTTGTCTGTCTAGTCTTGTCTCTCTAGTCTTGTCTGTCTAGTCTTGTCTGTCTAGTCTTGTCTGTCTAGTCTTGTCTGTCTAGTCTTGTCTGTCTAGTCTTGTCTGTCTAGTCTTGTCTGTCTAGTCTTGTCTGTCTAGTCTTGTCTGTCGAGTCTTGTCTGTCTAGTCTTGTATGTCTAGTCTTGTCTGTCTAGTCTTGTCTGTCTAGTCTTGTCTGTTTAGTCTTGTGTGTCTAGTCTTGTCTGTCTAGTCTTGTCTGTCTAGTCTTGTCTTTCTAGTCTTGTCTGTCTAGTCTTGTCTGTCTAGTCTTGTCTGTCTTGTCTTGTCTGTCTAGTCTTGTCTGTCTAGTCTTGTCTGTCTAGTCTTGTCTGTCTAGTCTTGTCTGTCTAGTCTTGTCTGTCTAGTCTTTTCTTTCTAGTCTTGTCTGTCTAGTCTTGTCTGTCTAGTCTTGTCTCTCTAGCCTTGTCTCTTTCGTCTTGTCTGTCTAGTCTTGTCTGTCTAGTCTTGTCTGTCTAGTCTTGTCTGTCTAGTCTTGTCTGTCTAGTCTTGTCTGTCTAGTCTTGTCTGTCTAGTCTTGTCTGTCTAGTCTTGTCTGTCTAGTCTTGTCTGTCTAGTCTTGTCTGTCTAGTCTTGTCTGTCTAGTCTTGTCTGTCTAGTCTTGTCTGTCTAGTCTTGTCTGTCTAGTCTTGTCTGTCTAGTCTTGTCTGTCTAGTCTTGTCTGTCTAGTCTTGTCTGTCTAGTCTTGTCTGTCTAGTCTTGTCTGTCTAGTCTTGTCTGTCTAGTCTTGTCTGTCTAGTCTTGTCTGTCTAGTCTTGTCTGTCTAGTCTTGTCTGTCTAGTCTTGTCTGTCTAGTCTTGTCTGTCTAGTCTTGTCTGTCTAGTCTTGTCTGTCTAGTCTTGTCTGTCTAGTCTTGTCTGTCTAGTCTTGTCTGTCTAGTCTTGTCTGTCTAGTCTTGTCTGTCTAGTCTTGTCTGTCTAGTCTTGTCTGTCTAGTCTTGTCTGTCTAGTCTTGTCTGTCTAGTCTTGTCTGTCTAGTCTTGTCTGTCTAGTCTTGTCTGTCTAGTCTTGTCTGTCTAGTCTTGTCTGTCTAGTCTTGTCTGTCTAGTCTTGTCTGTCTAGTCTTGTCTGTCTAGTCTTGTCTGTCTAGTCTTGTCTGTCTAGTCTTGTCTGTCTTGTCTTGTCTGTCTAGTCTTGTCTGTCTAGTCTTGTCTGTCTAGTCTTGTCTGTCTAGTCTTGTCTGTCTAGTCTTGTCTGTCTAGTCTTGTCTGTCTAGTCTTGTCTGTCTAGTCTTGTCTGTTTAGTCTTGTCTGTCTAGTCTTGTCTGTCTAGTCTTGTCTGTCTAGTCTTGTCTGTCTAGTCTTGTCTGTCTAGTCTTGTCTGTCTAGTCTTGTCTGTCTAGTCTTGTCTGTCTAGTCTTGTCTGTCTAGTCTTGTCTGTCTAGTCTTGTCTGTCTAGTCTTGTCTGTCTAGTCTTGTCTGTCTAGTCTTGTCTGTCTAGTCTTGTCTGTCTAGTCTTGTCTGTCTAGTCTTGTCTGTCTAGTCTTGTCTGTCTAGTCTTGTCTGTCTAGTCTTGTCTGTCTAGTCAAATCAAATCAAATCAAATCAAAATCTTTATTTATCATGTGATGTAGTACTCATACATATTTGATAAGTCAAAAGGGAAAATGAAAGTGAAATCAAAATACTTAAATTAACACTGTAACCCTAAAAATAATAACAATAAAAAAATAATAATAATAACGCTAAAGAAATAAAAACCAATAGAATACTTAAACATGTGGTATAAGTTCTAAATCTAGTTTCTATTTACAATCACTTCTTATGAATTCTTCAATACCATAGTAGCACATTTCAACAAGAAAGCCTTTTAGTTTTTTGCGGAAAGTTTTGTATGTCTTCTCATCTTTTATATTTTCTGGGATGCTATTATAAATTTTTATTCCAATTCTATTGGGTTCTCTGGAGCATAGTGTTAGATTGCTTTTTGGCGTATATAATTTTAAGCAATTTCTGGTGTTGTAATTATGCTTATCACTGTTTAACTTGAAGGATTCCAGGTTCCTGTGCATATGACATGCCACCTCCCATATATATATGGATGGTACCGTTAGTATTTCCAGCTCTTTGAAGTGGGGTTTGCATGAAGATTTCCTCGATATGCCGGTTATTGTCCTTACTACTCTTTTTTGAGCCAAAAAGATTGCTGTCAGATGTGTTGAAGATCCCCAAGCTAGAATTCCATATGCCAGAGTGGCATTAATCTCTGCATGATAAACATTCATAATTGCCGACTTAGGTAAGATTTGCCGTATTGTTCTAATGAGATATGCCTTCGAGTTTATTTTGCTGATTATGTGTTCAGCCATTTTGTTCCACGTAAGATGCTCCTCTAGCAGTATGCCCAGGAACTTTATCTGCCCCGTTCTCTGTATATTATGGTTTCCAACAGTTAGTGATAGATCTGCAGATCTAACCCGTCTTGCTGATTGAAACCTAATATATTTGGTTTTTTCTCCATTTAATAGTAAGTTATTGGCAGAAAACCACGTATATAACTTACTGATTATGTCAGCGGCTTCTAATTGGAGTACCTCTGAGCTATTATTTGAGACAAGTACACTGGCATCATCGGCATAGAGAGTAATCCTGTCTCCTCCCACATAACTAATCAGATCGGCCGTGTATATCGAGAACAGGATGGGTGCTAACACACTTCCCTGTGGGACCCCTACATAAGTTGTAATAGTGTTGGAATTCATTTGCCCCACCCTTACAAATTGCTTTCTATTAGTTAGATAGGATTTAAACCACCTTCCAGTTTTACCTCGTATGCCATACCTGGCAAGTTTATCTAATGCCTTATCATGCGAAACACAGTCGAAAGCTTTAGTCAAGTCACAGAAAATGACAATTGGGCATCTTCCGCTATCCACCTCGGAAATTATTTTTCCGTAAACTTCTTGTATAGCTGTCATTGTGGATTTGTTCCTACAGAAACCATGTTGTTGTCTTGGAATGATATTGTATTTAAACAGAAATGATGAGAGTCTGCTTTCCATAGTGTATTCGATAATCTTGGCTATTACTGATAAAAGGGCGACCGGTCTATAGTTGTTGATTATTTGTCTATCCCCTTTTTTGAACACTGGTACAATAGCACATAGTTTTAAAATATCAGGATATGTCTCACTTTCAAAAGAACAGTTAATTATATTGACTATTGGCTCACTTAGTTCTGTACAAAATTGTCTGATCAAGTGGCAGGGTAGTTGGTCTGGCCCACTACTTCTTTTATTTTTTAATTTTAATATTATATTTATCACCTCATTTTTTGTCACTTCGTATAAAAACATGGTTTTACTGTTAACAGGTATATGTCTATTGTCTATGCAGGTAGGTTGAATATTTGTGCAAACCGTCTCGGGTGCAGTTTTAAAAAAATTATTAAAATTCGTGGCTATCACTTTTGGATTAGTTACAATTTTATTGTCTATTTTGAGTTCAGTAATTGCTGGTTTTTGATTCTTATTGGAGCACTTGTTGATTATTTGCCACATAGTTCTTTGTCTATTATTTGATTTGTTGATCATTTCGCCGTAGTAGTTTCTTTTTGTGTCTATAATTAACTTATGATGTTTTATTTTTTCTAGCTTGTATTGTCTTGTAGTCTTGTCTGTCTAGTCTTGTCTGTCTAGTCTTGTCTGTCTAGTCTTGTCTGTCTAGTCTTGTCTGTCTAGTCTTGTCTGTCTAGTCTTGTCTGTCTAGTCTTGTCTGTCTAGTCTTGTCTGTCTAGTCTTGTCTGTCTAGTCTTGTCTGTCTAGTCTTGTCTGTCTAGTCTTGTCTGTCTAGTCTTGTCTGTCTAGTCTTGTCTGTCTAGTCTTGTCTGTCTAGTCTTGTCTGTCTAGTCTTGTCTGTCTAGTCTTGTCTGTCTAGTCTTGTCTGTCTAGTCTTGTCTGTCTAGTCTTGTCTGTCTAGTCTTGTCTGTCTAGTCTTGTCTGTCTAGTCTTGTCTGTCTAGTCTTGTCTGTCTAGTCTTGTCTGTCTAGTCTTGTCTGTCTAGTCTTGTCTGTCTAGTCTTGTCTGTCTAGTCTTGTCTGTCTAGTCTTGTCTGTCTAGTCTTGTCTGTCTAGTCTTGTCTGTCTAGTCTTGTCTGTCTAGTCTTGTCTGTCTAGTCTTGTCTGTCTAGTCTTGTCTGTCTAGTCTTGTCTGTCTAGTCTTGTCTGTCTAGTCTTGTCTGTCTAGTCTTGTCTGTCTAGTCTTGTCTGTCTAGTCTTGTCTGTCTAGTCTTGTCTGTCTAGTCTTGTCTGTCTAGTCTTGTCTGTCTAGTCTTGTCTGTCTAGTCTTGTCTGTCTAGTCTTGTCTGTCTAGTCTTGTCTGTCTAGTCTTGTCTGTCTAGTCTTGTCTGTCTAGTCTTGTCTGTCTAGTCTTGTCTGTCTAGTCTTGTCTGTCTAGTCTTGTCTGTCTAGTCTTGTCTGTCTAGTCTTGTCTGTCTAGTCTTGTCTGTCTAGTCTTGTCTGTCTAGTCTTGTCTGTCTAGTCTTGTCTGTCTAGTCTTGTCTGTCTAGTCTTGTCTGTCTAGTCTTGTCTGTCTAGTCTTGTCTGTCTAGTCTTGTCTGTCTAGTCTTGTCTGTCTAGTCTTGTCTGTCTAGTCTTGTCTGTCTAGTCTTGTCTGTCTAGTCTTGTCTGTCTAGTCTTGTCTGTCTAGTCTTGTCTGTCTAGTCTTGTCTGTCTAGTCTTGTCTGTCTAGTCTTGTCTGTCTAGTCTTGTCTGTCTAGTCAAATCAAAATCAAATCAAAATCAAAATCAATTTATTTCCTTACTCAAGCACATAGCTAAAAGAAATATGTCAATCACAGTTTAATATAAATCCACACAATTTAGAATAAGCAACATAAATTACATAAAAGGACACACAATTTCATCTTTAAAATATAAATACAATTTAAAAAGTGACATAAAATAAATAGATACAATTTAAAAAACCAAAAGAAACAAATGACAAATGAAAACTGACAACGTAAAAACAATGACAAATAAAATAAAAATGTTGATATAAAAAACTATATAGTATAGTTGGGTTTGAGGTATTCTTCATACGTGTATGGTTCGATGTTTTTTATGTATTCGTAAACTTGCTTCTTAAACGCTTTTATTTGTATAATTCCTTTTAATTTATGAGGCAGATTATTGTATAGCCTAATACAATTGTAATATGGCCCCTTCTCTGTCATAGTGAGTTTGTGCATAGGCGGGATGTAATGCGTTTTTTTCCTTCTTGTATTTCTATCATGACGGTTTTCATTTTCTTCAAAGTAATTTTTGTGTTTAAACATAAAGATTAGGGATTCATATATACTTAATCCAATGACTGTCAGTATATTGCCTGCTTTGAATATTCCTCTGCACGTTTGTCTGTATGATAGTCCAAATATAATCCTGACCGCCTGTTTTTGTACTCGGAATATATTCCGAATACTGTTGCCAGTCCCCCAGAAAATTATTCCGAATCGTGGATGGGATTCAAAATTTGCGAAATAAACTATTTTTAGCACTTCAGGGTTTACAGTTTTCTGCAGGATTCGTAGTGCATAAGTTGTTTTGTTGAGTTTCGCCACTACAAGATTAATATGAGTATCCCAGTTCAAGCAGCAATTTATATGGATGCCCAATAACCGTACATTTTCTTGAATACTTAACTCATTATTTCCAACTTGAAGAAATTGCGGGTAATTTATTGTAGATCTGTTGGTCTTAAATATTGTTATGTTTGTTTTGTTTTCATTGATGGTTAGTTTGTTTGTGTGGAACCAATCCCTTACAATGTTTATTGCCCGGTTTACATGTAATGACACTTCTTCTATGTTTTTGGTTCCTAGGAGCAAGCTGGTGTCGTCTGCGAAGTTTACCATTTTATATGGCGTTTGGATTATAGTTTCTGGTAGATCATTTAGATATATGGTGAAAAGCAAAGGACCAAGTATACTCCCTTGTGGTATACCAAATGCCGTTGATACAACCTTCGATTTCGCATAACCGTCTTTTGTTCTTAATTTTGTTTGCTGAGTTCTTCCAGTAAGATAGGATCTGAACCAGTCTAAAGCAATTCCTCTAATGCCATATTTGTTTAATTTTGTTAGAAGGATTTTATGATCTACGGTATCGTATGCTTTGGAAAGATCTAATAGGATACCACTTGGTATTTGTTGAGTCTCCAGGTATTTTAAGACATTATTTATAAAATAGAAACAAGCAGTATTATATTTTTACCTCTTGTGTATCCATGTTGCGTTTCTGTTAGTAAATTGTATTTATTTAAGAATTCTACAGTTCTGCTGGCTATTATTTTTTCAAATATTTTTGAAAACGACGACAAAATGCTAATAGGTCTGTAGTTTTCGAAATGTTTTCTATCTCCCTTCTTGTAGATGGGTGTTATAATCGAGTGTTTGAGTTTATGAGGGAAAATTCCACAATTTATTGAATTATTGATAATATAGGTTAAAGGCTCTACAATTTCCTCAATTACATCTCTTATTACAGCTGTGGAAACCTCGTCATAGCCGGCGCTTTTTTGCTTTTAAATAACATTACAATATTAAAGATTTCTTGATCAGTAACATTTTCTATAAAGATAGAATTTCTGTTATAACTGATTTTGTCCTTGTATGCCAGGCACGGAATTTTTTCCAATAATTTTTCTGGATTTTTTGCATAAAATATATTTAATTTATTTACCTCTGTTAACGGTAGTTCCTGTTCTGTAGACCTCTTTTCCTTTAAATTGACCAATTGGGTTACAACATTCCAGGTTGATTTCATAACATTTTGTGAAGATTTGATTTGATTTTCAAAATTCCTGTTTTTTGCTATTTTTAGTAGAGAATCGTATTTTCTTCGTATTTTATTATACCGTTTTCTATCCTCTTCACTAAAATGCGAAAGAATCTGTAGCGTTTCCATTTGTTTCCTCACCGCTGCTATATGTGGGTCTGCAAAAATATAGCTGTTACTTCTATACACTTTCTTACATGGCATTAGAGGATAGCTGGTATTGAAACAAAGTAAGAATTTATACATAAAGGCATTCCATTGCTTATCAATCTCATTTAGTTGCGTGTTGTAAACTTCCAACCACGTTTCTTCACATAGAAGCTGTTTAAACTTTATCAAATTCTCCTGTGTATACTGTCTAGTTTTTTTATAATCAGTTCTTGTTTTTTTTCCTTCAAAGAAGCTTATTATTTGAGCGCTATGATCTGAGATTTGATATTCTTTTGTTGTGACTAAGTATTTCATGTCACTCTTTACAACTATGTTGTCTATACATGATTTTGATGACGGATGACTTGGTTCATCCATTGCCATTTCACAATTGAAAGATTGCAGAATTGATTTTAATTGAAATGTTTTGTTGTTTGATTTCAATATATCTACATTAAAATCTCCTACAATGAGATACTGCATATTTGTGTTGTCTAATTTAATCAGCAATTTATGTATTTTTCTTATGAAATCCGGAAAGCTAGAGAGAGGTGTTCTGTAGATAGCTAGAATTATGATGGGATTATTGCTTATTGATGTTTCAATAGCTGCAATTTCAAAAACCGACTTTTCCGCAAGTTCATTTATATCTAGTCTTAGTTTACATTCTGTTTTATTTTTACAATAAACTGCAACTCCACCGTGTTCTCCAGAATTTCTACAGAATGACGCTGATAACATGAAATCTTTAATTTGGATTATTTTTAATTCTTCGTTGCTTCTCCAGTGTTCGGTTATAATTAAATATTTACAATTGGTATTTTTTTCTAACATGAATTCTAATTTTTCTATAGAATTTCCTATGGATTGAACATTCTGGTTAATTAATGTTACTTTTCTAGATTTTAAGTGGTTTATTTGTTCTGTATGTACCTTTTTCCTATTTGAAAATTTGAAATACGCTGCGGTCCATAAGACGAAAATTAAACCTTTTGTGCAAAATACCTTCGGGCCAGAAGGAGCTGTTATAAACCATATCTTTTAAAGTAGGATCTACTCCTACTTTAAAGCTCTTATTATCTACTGTTTTAATTTTCGGGGACATTTCCTCTACAACTAAGTCTGTTTCAGACTGCCCTGTCTTTTTTGATATATATTTTAAGACAATGTCCTCCGTGACATGATCTTTGGCTCTAGATATGAATAGCCATATCTTTTTCGGTTGCGGTTCTCTTCCAGCGAAACCTGTTTCTTTATCTTCTTCACTTACTTGTGCGTTTCCAACTGATTGACGAATATTTCTTTTCCTTGTGACGTCAGTGACGATTTGATTTGGACCCCGAGTTGTTTCGTGACACATATTGCCAAGAAAGGTATTGTTGGTTGCCTGCTCATGCTGTTTAGTATTTGAGGTCGATGGTAGCGTTTTCTGATTTCCGCTGTCATCTGCTATAGTGATTTCGGCGCTATTTGCACGACTTGGTTTGGGTGTTTGACGTTGTGGGGCGTTAGATTGTGAAATTAATGGGGTGACGTTAGTTTGTTGTTGTTTTGTTTCTCGACTCTTTAGTTCTTCAATTTGTTCGTGGAGTGTTATTAGGTAATCATTTATTATTCTGTTTTTATCTTCCATCTCGTGCAACAACTTTTTCAACAATTGGTTTTCTTTTTTTAGAAAATTCATGTTTGCTTCCGCCATACCTTGTGATGATTCCTCGTGGAATTTTTCGTTTTCCTCAGCTCCCTCATCAAAGTTGTGTAAGCATTTTGATTTTTTTATATGCGATACACATCCCGGATGAAATTTCTTTGTACACTTTAAACAAATCACGGGTTCACGTACTTTTTTGCAGCAATGACTGCAGAGCATTTCTAAGACGACATTACTTTCCGCCATCTTTTTTGACTTCTAGTCTGTCTACTTCTAGTCTTGTCTGTCTAGTCTTGTCTGTCTAGTCTTGTCTGTCTAGTCTTGTCTGTCTAGTCTTGTCTGTCTAGTCTTGTCTGTCTAGTCTTGTCTGTCTAGTCTTGTCTGTCTAGTCTTGTCTGTCTAGTCTTGTCTGTCTAGTCTTGTCTGTCTAGTCTTGTCTGTCTAGTCTTGTCTGTCTAGTCTTGTCTGTCTAGTCTTGTCTGTCTAGTCTTGTCTGTCTAGTCTTGTCTGTCTAGTCTTGTCTGTCTAGTCTTGTCTGTCTAGTCTTGTCTGTCTAGTCTTGTCTGTCTAGTCTTGTCTGTCTAGTCTTGTCTGTCTAGTCTTGTCTGTCTAGTCTTGTCTGTCTAGTCTTGTCTGTCTAGTCTTGTCTGTGTAGTCTTGTCTGTCTAGTCTTGTCTGTCTAGTCTTGTCTGTCTAGTCTTGTCTGTCTAGTCTTGTCTGTCTAGTCTTGTCTGTCTAGTCTTGTCTGTCTAGTTTTGTCTGTCTAATCTTGTCTGTCTAGTCTTGTCTGTCTAGTCTTGTCTGTCTAGTCTTGTCTGTCTAGTCTTGTCTGTCTAGTCTTGCCTGTCTAGTCTTGTCTGCCTAGTCTTGTCTGTCTAGTCTTGTCTGTCTAGTCTTGTCTGTCTAGTCTTGTCTGTCTAGTCTTGTCTGTCTAGTCTTGTCTGTCTAGTCTTGTCTGTCTAGTCTTGTCTGTCTAGTCTTGTCTGTCTAGTCTTGTCTGTCTAGTCTTGTCTGTCTAGTCTTGTCTGTCTAGTCTTGTCTGTCTAGTCTTGTCTGTCTAGTCTTGTCTGTCTAGTCTTGTCTGTCAAGTCTTGTCTGTCTAGTTTTGTCTGTCTAGTTTTGTCTGTCTAGTCTTGTCTGTCTAGTCTTGTCTGTCTAGTCTTGTCTGTCTAGAATTGTCTGTCTAGTCTTGTCTGTCTAGTCGTGTCTGTCTAGTCTTGTCTGTCTAGTCTTGTCTGTGTAGTCTTGTCTGTCTAGTCTTGTCTGTCTAGTCTTGTCTGTCCAGTCTTGTCTGTCCAGTCTTGTCTGTCTAGTCTTGTCTGTCTAGTCTTGTCTGTCTAGTCTTGTCTGTCTAGTCTTGTCTGTCTAGTCTTGTCTGTCTAGTCTTGTCTGTCTAGTCTTGTCTGTCTAGTCTTGCCTGTCTAGTCTTGTCTGTCTAGTCTTGTCTGTCTAGTCTTGTCTGTCTAGTCTTGTCTGTCTAGTCTTGTCTGTCTAGTCTTGTCTGTCTAGTCTTGTCTGTCTAGTCTTGTCTGTCTAGTCTTGTCTGTCTAGTCTTGTCTGTCTAGTCTTGTCTGTCTAGTCTTGTCTGTCTAGTCTTGTCTGTCTAGTCTTGTCTGTCTAGTCTTGTCTGTCTAGTCTTGTCTGTCTAGTCTTGTCTGTCTAGTCTTGTCTGTCTAGTCTTGTCTGTCTAGTCTTGTCTGTCTAGTCTTGTCTGTCTACTACCTAGTAGATGAGGCTACCACCACCGATGAGGTGAAAGGAGCCATTCAGAAGGCGGCTGAATGTATGGAGTGTGTGGTAAAGTCTCTCCGCACAGTGCGCGGAGGGGCCAGTATGGCAGTTGTCACTCTCCCAGTAAGAGCGGCACAAACCATACTGGAGAAAGGAAGAATGAAAGTTGGATGGATCATGTGCCGAGTGACCGAAGACAATAAGCCGATCAGGTGCTACAGATGCCTTGGCTTCGGGCACCTGGCGGCAGCATGCAAGGGAATAGAGAGAAAAAATGCGTGTTTGCGATGCGACGAAAGTGGACACAAAGCACACGAGTGCACGGCCAAAGAGGCTAAGTGCTTCGTGTGCGGAGTGAGTGGGCATAGGGCGGACTCCATGAACTGTCCTGCGTACAGGAAACTGTGCAGGGAAAGTATGAAAGGGACGTCCCAAAGAAACAGATTATGCTAGTATTGCAGACGAACTCAAATAGGAGTGCGGCTGCTATGGTGCTGGTATGGAAGACGGTGCATGATGAGAGAGTGGATGTGGCCATTGTCTCCGAACCAAATCTTCGGACTATTGGTAAGGGAGGCTGGCACGTGGAACAGTGTAAGAATGTTGCTGTGAGGATTTTCCAATCGGAAAATCCTATGGTTAAGTGTGGATGTGGAAATGGATATGTGTGGGTCGAATGGGAAAACTGGGTCCTGTATGGGTGCTACATCTCGCCTAACATAATGTTAGAGCAGTTTGTAGCTTTTTTGGATGAGCTAAGGGCCAGTATGAAAAGCTGGTCCAAAGAGATTGTTGTCGGGGGGGATTTCAACGCCAAGTCCGCTTGGTGGGGATCCCCTAGAGAGGATGAGAGAGGGAGAATGATGGAAGACTGGCTGGCAGAGGAGGACCTGGTGGTTCACAACAGTGGGAATGTGCCTACCTTCGTGCGGGGTGAAAGTATGTCTTTCATAGACATCACTTTTAGCACCTCACGGATTGCAGGCAGAGCGAAAGAGTGGCGTGTCAGAGAGGGAGAGAATCTGAGTGATCACCAGGATATTCTCTTCGACGTACGAAAGGATGTTTCTGAGGGACCGGTTGCTTGTGGAACGAATGGATGGAGAGTGGACAAGAGTCTACTAGAAAGATTGGGAGACGTCATGAAAGAGCTGGCTGAAATGACAGGCCCCGAAAATGGATTGCGGAGCTCCTGCGAAGCAGTTCTTCACGGGGCCTGTGATGCGGTGTTTCGGAGAAAATGGAGGGGCGTCAGAGGCAGGAAGCCAGTTTACTGGTGGAATGAGCAGGTAGCTGAAAAGCGTAAAACCTGTTTGCGTGAAAGGAGATGCATGGTGAGGAGTAATAGGCGAGCAAATGAGGAAGTGCGTGAGGAGTGCAGAAGGAGGTATAACTTGGCGCGCAGGTAACTTCGCAGAGCCATCGCGAACTCCAAGCAAGAAGCTTGGAGAGTGCTCTGCGAAGAGTGAATAATAACATCTGGGGTGACGGCTATAAGATCGTCACCAGAAAAATTGCGCACAGGGTTAATACTCTCCGGGGGGATAGCCTAATGACGGAAGTCAAGAAGCTGTTCCCAGTACATGAGCGAATGAACTGGCTGGAACCCGTGGGATGGAGATCGGCGCCCCTTTTCACTCCGGCCGAGCTGCAGAGTGCAGTTGGCCGGATGAAGGAGGGAAAAGCGCCGGGTCCTGATGGTGTTCCACCGGAAGCGTGCAAGGTGTTTGGGCATGTGTGTGAGGACATGTGCTTGAGCATGATGAATGAGACTTGTCTGTCTAGTCTTGTCTGTCTAGTCTTGTCTGTCTAGTCTTGTCTGTCTAGTCTTGTCTGTCTAGTCTTGTCTGTCTAGTCTTGTCTGTCTAGTCTTGTCTGTCTAGTCTTGTCTGTCTAGTCTTGTCTGTCTAGTCTTGTCTGTCTAGTCTTGTCTGTCTAGTCTTGTCTGTCTAGTCTTGTCTGTCTAGTCTTGTCTGTCTAGTCTTGTCTGTCTAGTCTTGTCTGTCTAGTCTTGTCTGTCTAGTCTTGTCTGTCTAGTCTTGTCTGTCTAGTCTTGTCTGTCTAGTCTTGTCTGTCTAGTCTTGTCTGTCTAGTCTTGTCTGTCTAGTCTTGTCTGTCTAGTCTTGTCTGTCTAGTCTTGTCTGTCTAGTCTTGTCTGTCTAGTCTTGTCTGTCTAGTCTTGTCTGTCTAGTCTTGTCTGTCTAGTCTTGTCTGTCTAGTCTTGTCTGTCTAGTCTTGTCTGTCTAGTCTTGTCTGTCTAGTCTTGTCTGTCTAGTCTTGTCTGTCTAGTCTTGTCTGTCTAGTCTTGTCTGTCTAGTCTTGTCTGTCTAGTCTTGTCTGTCTAGTCTTGTCTGTCTAGTCTTGTCTGTCTAGTCTTGTCTGTCTAGTCTTGTCTGTCTAGTCTTGTCTGTCTAGTCTTGTCTGTCTAGTCTTGTCTGTCTAGTCTTGTCTGTCTAGTCTTGTCTGTCTAGTCTTGTCTGTCTAGTCTTGTCTGTCTAGTCTTGTCTGTCTAGTCTTGTCTGTCTAGTCTTGTCTGTCTAGTCTTGTCTGTCTAGTCTTGTCTGTCTAGTCTTGTCTGTCTAGTCTTGTCTGTCTAGTCTTGTCTGTCTAGTCTTGTCTGTCTAGTCTTGTCTGTCTAGTCTTGTCTGTCTAGTCTTGTCTGTCTAGTCTTGTCTGTCTAGTCTTGTCTGTCTAGTCTTGTCTGTCTAGTCTTGTCTGTCTAGTCTTGTCTGTCTAGTCTTGTCTGTCTAGTCTTGTCTGTCTAGTCTTGTCTGTCTAGTCTTGTCTGTCTAGTCTTGTCTGTCTAGTCTTGTCTGTCTAGTCTTGTCTGTCTAGTCTTGTCTGTCTAGTCTTGTCTGTCTAGTCTTGTCTGTCTAGTCTTGTCTGTCTAGTCTTGTCTGTCTAGTCTTGTCTGTCTAGTCTTGTCTGTCTAGTCTTGTCTGTCTAGTCTTGTCTGTCTAGTCTTGTCTGTCTAGTCTTGTCTGTCTAGTCTTGTCTGTCTAGTCTTGTCTGTCTAGTCTTGTCTGTCTAGTCTTGTCTGTCTAGTCTTGTCTGTCTAGTCTTGTCTGTCTAGTCTTGTCTGTCTAGTCTTGTCTGTCTAGTCTTGTCTGTCTAGTCTTGTCTGTCTAGTCTTGTCTGTCTAGTCTTGTCTGTCTAGTCTTGTCTGTCTAGTCTTGTCTGTCTAGTCTTGTCTGTCTAGTCTTGTCTGTCTAGTCTTGTCTGTCTAGTCTTGTCTGTCTAGTCTTGTCTGTCTAGTCTTGTCTGTCTAGTCTTGTCTGTCTAGTCTTGTCTGTCTAGTCTTGTCTGTCTAGTCTTGTCTGTCTAGTCTTGTCTGTCTAGTCTTGTCTGTCTAGTCTTGTCTGTCTAGTCTTGTCTGTCTAGTCTTGTCTGTCTAGTCTTGTCTGTCTAGTCTTGTCTGTCTAGTCTTGTCTGTCTAGTCTTGTCTGTCTAGTCTTGTCTGTCTAGTCTTGTCTGTCTAGTCTTGTCTGTCTAGTCTTGTCTGTCTAGTCTTGTCTGTCTAGTCTTGTCTGTCTAGTCTTGTCTGTCTAGTCTTGTCTGTCTAGTCTTGTCTGTCTAGTCTTGTCTGTCTAGTCTTGTCTGTCTAGTCTTGTCTGTCTAGTCTTGTCTGTCTAGTCTTGTCTGTCTAGTCTTGTCTGTCTAGTCTTGTCTGTCTAGTCTTGTCTGTCTAGTCTTGTCTGTCTAGTCTTGTCTGTCTAGTCTTGTCTGTCTAGTCTTGTCTGTCTAGTCTTGTCTGTCTAGTCTTGTCTGTCTAGTCTTGTCTGTCTAGTCTTGTCTGTCTAGTCTTGTCTGTCTAGTCTTGTCTGTCTAGTCTTGTCTGTCTAGTCTTGTCTGTCTAGTCTTGTCTGTCTAGTCTTGTCTGTCTAGTCTTGTCTGTCTAGTCTTGTCTGTCTAGTCTTGTCTGTCTAGTCTTGTCTGTCTAGTCTTGTCTGTCTAGTCTTGTCTGTCTAGTCTTGTCTGTCTAGTCTTGTCTGTCTAGTCTTGTCTGTCTAGTCTTGTCTGTCTAGTCTTGTCTGTCTAGTCTTGTCTGTCTAGTCTTGTCTGTCTAGTCTTGTCTGTCTAGTCTTGTCTGTCTAGTCTTGTCTGTCTAGTCTTGTCTGTCTAGTCTTGTCTGTCTAGTCTTGTCTGTCTAGTCTTGTCTGTCTAGTCTTGTCTGTCTAGTCTTGTCTGTCTAGTCTTGTCTGTCTAGTCTTGTCTGTCTAGTCTTGTCTGTCTAGTCTTGTCTGTCTAGTCTTGTCTGTCTAGTCTTGTCTGTCTAGTCTTGTCTGTCTAGTCTTGTCTGTCTAGTCTTGTCTGTCTAGTCTTGTCTGTCTAGTCTTGTCTGTCTAGTCTTGTCTGTCTAGTCTTGTCTGTCTAGTCTTGTCTGTCTAGTCTTGTCTGTCTAGTCTTGTCTGTCTAGTCTTGTCTGTCTAGTCTTGTCTGTCTAGTCTTGTCTGTCTAGTCTTGTCTGTCTAGTCTTGTCTGTCTAGTCTTGTCTGTCTAGTCTTGTCTGTCTAGTCTTGTCTGTCTAGTCTTGTCTGTCTAGTCTTGTCTGTCTAGTCTTGTCTGTCTAGTCTTGTCTGTCTAGTCTTGTCTGTCTAGTCTTGTCTGTCTAGTCTTGTCTGTCTAGTCTTGTCTGTCTAGTCTTGTCTGTCTAGTCTTGTCTGTCTAGTCTTGTCTGTCTAGTCTTGTCTGTCTAGTCTTGTCTGTCTAGTCTTGTCTGTCTAGTCTTGTCTGTCTAGTCTTGTCTGTCTAGTCTTGTCTGTCTAGTCTTGTCTGTCTAGTCTTGTCTGTCTAGTCTTGTCTGTCTAGTCTTGTCTGTCTAGTCTTGTCTGTCTAGTCTTGTCTGTCTAGTCTTGTCTGTCTAGTCTTGTCTGTCTAGTCTTGTCTGTCTAGTCTTGTCTGTCTAGTCTTGTCTGTCTAGTCTTGTCTGTCTAGTCTTGTCTGTCTAGTCTTGTCTGTCTAGTCTTGTCTGTCTAGTCTTGTCTGTCTAGTCTTGTCTGTCTAGTCTTGTCTGTCTAGTCTTGTCTGTCTAGTCTTGTCTGTCTAGTCTTGTCTGTCTAGTCTTGTCTGTCTAGTCTTGTCTGTCTAGTCTTGTCTGTCTAGTCTTGTCTGTCTAGTCTTGTCTGTCTAGTCTTGTCTGTCTAGTCTTGTCTGTCTAGTCTTGTCTGTCTAGTCTTGTCTGTCTAGTCTTGTCTGTCTAGTCTTGTCTGTCTAGTCTTGTCTGTCTAGTCTTGTCTGTCTAGTCTTGTCTGTCTAGTCTTGTCTGTCTAGTCTTGTCTGTCTAGTCTTGTCTGTCTAGTCTTGTCTGTCTAGTCTTGTCTGTCTAGTCTTGTCTGTCTAGTCTTGTCTGTCTAGTCTTGTCTGTCTAGTCTTGTCTGTCTAGTCTTGTCTGTCTAGTCTTGTCTGTCTAGTCTTGTCTGTCTAGTCTTGTCTGTCTAGTCTTGTCTGTCTAGTCTTGTCTGTCTAGTCTTGTCTGTCTAGTCTTGTCTGTCTAGTCTTGTCTGTCTAGTCTTGTCTGTCTAGTCTTGTCTGTCTAGTCTTGTCTGTCTAGTCTTGTCTGTCTAGTCTTGTCTGTCTAGTCTTGTCTGTCTAGTCTTGTCTGTCTAGTCTTGTCTGTCTAGTCTTGTCTGTCTAGTCTTGTCTGTCTAGTCTTGTCTGTCTAGTCTTGTCTGTCTAGTCTTGTCTGTCTAGTCTTGTCTGTCTAGTCTTGTCTGTCTAGTCTTGTCTGTCTAGTCTTGTCTGTCTAGTCTTGTCTGTCTAGTCTTGTCTGTCTAGTCTTGTCTGTCTAGTCTTGTCTGTCTAGTCTTGTCTGTCTAGTCTTGTCTGTCTAGTCTTGTCTGTCTAGTCTTGTCTGTCTAGTCTTGTCTGTCTAGTCTTGTCTGTCTAGTCTTGTCTGTCTAGTCTTGTCTGTCTAGTCTTGTCTGTCTAGTCTTGTCTGTCTAGTCTTGTCTGTCTAGTCTTGTCTGTCTAGTCTTGTCTGTCTAGTCTTGTCTGTCTAGTCTTGTCTGTCTAGTCTTGTCTGTCTAGTCTTGTCTGTCTAGTCTTGTCTGTCTAGTCTTGTCTGTCTAGTCTTGTCTGTCTAGTCTTGTCTGTCTAGTCTTGTCTGTCTAGTCTTGTCTGTCTAGTCTTGTCTGTCTAGTCTTGTCTGTCTAGTCTTGTCTGTCTAGTCTTGTCTGTCTAGTCTTGTCTGTCTAGTCTTGTCTGTCTAGTCTTGTCTGTCTAGTCTTGTCTGTCTAGTCTTGTCTGTCTAGTCTTGTCTGTCTAGTCTTGTCTGTCTAGTCTTGTCTGTCTAGTCTTGTCTGTCTAGTCTTGTCTGTCTAGTCTTGTCTGTCTAGTCTTGTCTGTCTAGTCTTGTCTGTCTAGTCTTGTCTGTCTAGTCTTGTCTGTCTAGTCTTGTCTGTCTAGTCTTGTCTGTCTAGTCTTGTCTGTCTAGTCTTGTCTGTCTAGTCTTGTCTGTCTAGTCTTGTCTGTCTAGTCTTGTCTGTCTAGTCTTGTCTGTCTAGTCTTGTCTGTCTAGTCTTGTCTGTCTAGTCTTGTCTGTCTAGTCTTGTCTGTCTAGTCTTGTCTGTCTAGTCTTGTCTGTCTAGTCTTGTCTGTCTAGTCTTGTCTGTCTAGTCTTGTCTGTCTAGTCTTGTCTGTCTAGTCTTGTCTGTCTAGTCTTGTCTGTCTAGTCTTGTCTGTCTAGTCTTGTCTGTCTAGTCTTGTCTGTCTAGTCTTGTCTGTCTAGTCTTGTCTGTCTAGTCTTGTCTGTCTAGTCTTGTCTGTCTAGTCTTGTCTGTCTAGTCTTGTCTGTCTAGTCTTGTCTGTCTAGTCTTGTCTGTCTAGTCTTGTCTGTCTAGTCTTGTCTGTCTAGTCTTGTCTGTCTAGTCTTGTCTGTCTAGTCTTGTCTGTCTAGTCTTGTCTGTCTAGTCTTGTCTGTCTAGTCTTGTCTGTCTAGTCTTGTCTGTCTAGTCTTGTCTGTCTAGTCTTGTCTGTCTAGTCTTGTCTGTCTAGTCTTGTCTGTCTAGTCTTGTCTGTCTAGTCTTGTCTGTCTAGTCTTGTCTGTCTAGTCTTGTCTGTCTAGTCTTGTCTGTCTAGTCTTGTCTGTCTAGTCTTGTCTGTCTAGTCTTGTCTGTCTAGTCTTGTCTGTCTAGTCTTGTCTGTCTAGTCTTGTCTGTCTAGTCTTGTCTGTCTAGTCTTGTCTGTCTAGTCTTGTCTGTCTAGTCTTGTCTGTCTAGTCTTGTCTGTCTAGTCTTGTCTGTCTAGTCTTGTCTGTCTAGTCTTGTCTGTCTAGTCTTGTCTGTCTAGTCTTGTCTGTCTAGTCTTGTCTGTCTAGTCTTGTCTGTCTAGTCTTGTCTGTCTAGTCTTGTCTGTCTAGTCTTGTCTGTCTAGTCTTGTCTGTCTAGTCTTGTCTGTCTAGTCTTGTCTGTCTAGTCTTGTCTGTCTAGTCTTGTCTGTCTAGTCTTGTCTGTCTAGTCTTGTCTGTCTAGTCTTGTCTGTCTAGTCTTGTCTGTCTAGTCTTGTCTGTCTAGTCTTGTCTGTCTAGTCTTGTCTGTCTAGTCTTGTCTGTCTAGTCTTGTCTGTCTAGTCTTGTCTGTCTAGTCTTGTCTGTCTAGTCTTGTCTGTCTAGTCTTGTCTGTCTAGTCTTGTCTGTCTAGTCTTGTCTGTCTAGTCTTGTCTGTCTAGTCTTGTCTGTCTAGTCTTGTCTGTCTAGTCTTGTCTGTCTAGTCTTGTCTGTCTAGTCTTGTCTGTCTAGTCTTGTCTGTCTAGTCTTGTCTGTCTAGTCTTGTCTGTCTAGTCTTGTCTGTCTAGTCTTGTCTGTCTAGTCTTGTCTGTCTAGTCTTGTCTGTCTAGTCTTGTCTGTCTAGTCTTGTCTGTCTAGTCTTGTCTGTCTAGTCTTGTCTGTCTAGTCTTGTCTGTCTAGTCTTGTCTGTCTAGTCTTGTCTGTCTAGTCTTGTCTGTCTAGTCTTGTCTGTCTAGTCTTGTCTGTCTAGTCTTGTCTGTCTAGTCTTGTCTGTCTAGTCTTGTCTGTCTAGTCTTGTCTGTCTAGTCTTGTCTGTCTAGTCTTGTCTGTCTAGTCTTGTCTGTCTAGTCTTGTCTGTCTAGTCTTGTCTGTCTAGTCTTGTCTGTCTAGTCTTGTCTGTCTAGTCTTGTCTGTCTAGTCTTGTCTGTCTAGTCTTGTCTGTCTAGTCTTGTCTGTCTAGTCTTGTCTGTCTAGTCTTGTCTGTCTAGTCTTGTCTGTCTAGTCTTGTCTGTCTAGTCTTGTCTGTCTAGTCTTGTCTGTCTAGTCTTGTCTGTCTAGTCTTGTCTGTCTAGTCTTGTCTGTCTAGTCTTGTCTGTCTAGTCTTGTCTGTCTAGTCTTGTCTGTCTAGTCTTGTCTGTCTAGTCTTGTCTGTCTAGTCTTGTCTGTCTAGTCTTGTCTGTCTAGTCTTGTCTGTCTAGTCTTGTCTGTCTAGTCTTGTCTGTCTAGTCTTGTCTGTCTAGTCTTGTCTGTCTAGTCTTGTCTGTCTAGTCTTGTCTGTCTAGTCTTGTCTGTCTAGTCTTGTCTGTCTAGTCTTGTCTGTCTAGTCTTGTCTGTCTAGTCTTGTCTGTCTAGTCTTGTCTGTCTAGTCTTGTCTGTCTAGTCTTGTCTGTCTAGTCTTGTCTGTCTAGTCTTGTCTGTCTAGTCTTGTCTGTCTAGTCTTGTCTGTCTAGTCTTGTCTGTCTAGTCTTGTCTGTCTAGTCTTGTCTGTCTAGTCTTGTCTGTCTAGTCTTGTCTGTCTAGTCTTGTCTGTCTAGTCTTGTCTGTCTAGTCTTGTCTGTCTAGTCTTGTCTGTCTAGTCTTGTCTGTCTAGTCTTGTCTGTCTAGTCTTGTCTGTCTAGTCTTGTCTGTCTAGTCTTGTCTGTCTAGTCTTGTCTGTCTAGTCTTGTCTGTCTAGTCTTGTCTGTCTAGTCTTGTCTGTCTAGTCTTGTCTGTCTAGTCTTGTCTGTCTAGTCTTGTCTGTCTAGTCTTGTCTGTCTAGTCTTGTCTGTCTAGTCTTGTCTGTCTAGTCTTGTCTGTCTAGTCTTGTCTGTCTAGTCTTGTCTGTCTAGTCTTGTCTGTCTAGTCTTGTCTGTCTAGTCTTGTCTGTCTAGTCTTGTCTGTCTAGTCTTGTCTGTCTAGTCTTGTCTGTCTAGTCTTGTCTGTCTAGTCTTGTCTGTCTAGTCTTGTCTGTCTAGTCTTGTCTGTCTAGTCTTGTCTGTCTAGTCTTGTCTGTCTAGTCTTGTCTGTCTAGTCTTGTCTGTCTAGTCTTGTCTGTCTAGTCTTGTCTGTCTAGTCTTGTCTGTCTAGTCTTGTCTGTCTAGTCTTGTCTGTCTAGTCTTGTCTGTCTAGTCTTGTCTGTCTAGTCTTGTCTGTCTAGTCTTGTCTGTCTAGTCTTGTCTGTCTAGTCTTGTCTGTCTAGTCTTGTCTGTCTAGTCTTGTCTGTCTAGTCTTGTCTGTCTAGTCTTGTTTGTCTAGTCTTGTCTGTCTAGTCTTGCCTGTCTAGTCTTGTCTGTCTAGTCTTGACTGTCTAGTCTTGTCTGTCTAGTCTTGTCTGTCTAGTCTTGTCTGTCTAGTCTTGTCTGTCTAGTCTTGTCTGTCTAGTCTTGTCTGTCTAGTCTTGTCTGTCTAGTCTTGTCTGTCTAGTCTTGTCTGTCTAGTCTTGTCTGTCTAGTCTTGTCTGTCTAGTCTTGTCTGTCTAGTCTTGTCTGTCTAGTCTTGTCTGTCTAGTCTTGTCTGTCTAGTCTTGTCTGTCTAGTCTTGTCTGTCTAGTCTTGTCTGTCTAGTCTTGTCTGTCTAGTCTTGTCTGTCTAGTCTTGTCTGTCTAGTCTTGTCTGTCTAGTCTTGTCTGTCTAGTCTTGTCTGTCTAGTCTTGTCTGTCTAGTCTTGTCTGTCTAGTCTTGTCTGTCTGCGCCCGACCGCTGACCAAGTAGGATCGGGGTGAATATTTAGCGAGTTTATAGTGACAATTTATAGTGGACAGAGACCATAAAATAACTGTTCTTTCTGAAAACTGTGCTCAGTAATTTACAGTGATTTAGTCAGTAATTGTTTTAATATATTTTTTATGCGTGAGAAAGGACTCAATTGTGTCGTAACTAGTGATATTTTATTTCCAAGAGACTCGGATGAGCATTGGAGTTTTTACTTATTTTTCGCGGATGCTTGGATGATGTCTTGATTACGTAGCCAGGGTTTAGTCTAGTCGGATAAGTATACCGAATACTTTTTCTTTTTAACAACAAACTTAAAAACTAACCTAAATTAGCACGTAGAAATAAAGCGCGACCAGAAACTGTTTTTCTCTCTCTCTCTCTCTCTGTCTCGTTTTTTTTTGTTTTTCATATACCTTTATTGATACCTACAACAATAAAACACAGCATCCCGATAGCGCAGCACCCAAGGCGGGCGCTTCCTATACCAGCAAGGCGGATTCGAATCCGGCCAACAGTGAAATCTTTTCCTAAATTTAATTTATTATCTCCATATTTCTTGTAACAAAGAGAGGTTATCCTTTCTAACTCTTAAAGAAGAAATGGCCGAGAAAGCCAAATACGAGGGAGACAACCCATTTGTGAGGAAAGATTCGGTCCTAAGGACGCCACCCCCAAAAGCCGCTCACAGGGAGAGATCCGTCTCATTCACAGGCAACCCCTGTTCCTCCTCCGCCGAAGAACAACAGACAAAAAGGAAACGACAAGATACCTCAAAACAGGAGCCAGCACTGGTAACGGGAAATGAGTTAGAGGTAATCACCCGCAAAGTGATAGATAGAGCTCTTGAACTTAGGACGCTAGTAAAGTCAAGCCCAAGTACAAAGACAGAAATTAAAAAAATCACAGAGGAGATGTGGATACTAACGGGGTCACTAGAGAGGATATGGGTCAGTAGCCAACTGACCCACGCTATGGACAACAAACAGCGGGTCAAAACATGCACCATCGCGACTCAAACAAGTGACGTGGACGAAGAAGTTGTGACGCTGCAAAATGAAATAGATAGTGGCACAACTTATAAAGATTTCCAGGAGGTTTCCAAAAAAGATTGGCCGCAAAATACCTACAGAAAAGTGAAGGAGGGACGCGGAAATGCATTAGCAACTACCCCAGACTGGGACATTGCCTGGTGCGTGGATGAACTACTATACCCGGAGCATGGAGTACCAAAGGCATTAACGGAAGCATACGCAAGGCCGGCAGAAATGCTGAAGCAATCCCCAAGCGTAGGTAAAGTCCTTTACATACGACACACCATGGGCTCCCCAGATGAAAACGGAGTTATCGAAACAAAGGACCGTTTCGTGCACCAAATGGTCACGAGAAAATCGGCGACGGAGGAAGCTGATACCAGAGATCTCTTCACCTGTCTCGAAAAACTAAGGCAGATTTGCGAAATAAATGGCAGAAATAAATTGGCTATACACCGCCCGAGGAAAATAGACTGGCCCACGACCAAAAAAGCAATAGAGTTCGTATTCTGCAAGACCGAGATAGAAATCAGGGTTTACTGTCCAAACGAAGCGCCAACCGATGAAGAGAAGAAACAGCGGAGACCCAAAAACACTTGGGCGGAAGTCACAAAAACAGAATTACCGGAAGAACCAGTACAGAAGACCCAAGAGAAAAGAAAGTACAGAAACACAGAAGCCATCACAGTCAAAGCGGAAGGAAACACCTACCCGGAACTACTAAAAATGGTAAGGACGCAGATAGACCTTAAAGAGACTGGAGCAACTATCGCTAGAGCCAGAAGGGCAAAAACAGGTGATCTCCTGCTCGAGGTGAAGAGAGACAAGGCACATGAGTTATGGGAACACATAAAGAATAAGTGCCCCAAGGCGGACGTACGCCTAAAAGTGGACGAAACACTATTTCATATAAAGGGAATGGATGCAGTCACTACGCAAGAGGAAATCGTACAGGCAGTCAGAAGCAAGATAGGCAACTCAAAATGCGATGTAAAAATCAGAAATTTAAGACCCGCATACGAGGACAGTCTGGCCGCAACCATTTCACTTCCCAGGACACTTGCAAGCACCCTGAAATCAAATGATACAATCATTATAGGCATGGTGGAATGCAAGATACAAGAGAGAATAAATCTGACTAAATGTCACAGATGCTGGCTAACGGGACACGTGACAAAGGACTGCAGCGGCCCAGACAGACAGAAATTATGCTTCCGCTGCGGAAAAGAAGGCCACACAGCCCAGGATTGCAAAGCAGAGGAATACTGCCCCATCTGCGAACTAACAGGACACAGGGCGGGCTCAGGAGCATGCCCAGCATACAAAAAGGCATTGTCGGAGGCAAGATTCTTAAAAAACAAAAATGCTCCAAATAATACAGATTAACTTGATGCGATGTCATGCAGCACATGACCTTCTGGAAGCGGCTGTCGCAGATACAGGAACAGACTTATTAATCATCAGCGAACCTAACAAAAGGAGGGCAATATCAGGAGGATGGTACAAGGACGACAAAACCGACTCAGCTATTTTAATAAATAACACCAACGTCACAGTCAGAGACAGTGGAACCGGCACAGGATACGTATGGGTAGAGCTACAACAAATGGTTGTGTATAGCTGTTATTACTCCCCGAATGATAGCATCCAACAGCTAGAATCCTCTTTGGATGAACTGAAAGATAGCATAAGAGGACAAACAAAGCCAGCAGTCATCGCAGGTGACTTTAACGCTAAGTCCCCATACTGGGGATGCAGCAAAATGGACGCCACGGGCGATTTGGTTATGGATTGGCTGTCTGCACTGGACCTAAATATTATAAATAAAGGAAAAACTCCGACGTTTAGCAGAAGAGAGTCTTTGTCGATCATAGACCTCACAATCACTACCGCGAATCTAACAGGAAAAGTGAAAGACTGGCAGGTTTTGGACAGGGAGACCATGAGTGACCATATGTACCTCCGATACCATATTGAGGCGGGCTTAGCCGACAGAACTCCCCAGCCCAGGAACTACATTGGCTGGTCGACCAAGCATATGGATCAAGAAAAACTCGCAAGAGCAATCCAAATGGAAGCGATCACCGGATGAACTTATAGCTGTACTTAAAAGAGCATGCAGAGCCACCCTCAAACCCAAACAAAAATACCGCAAAAGACGTCATGTATACTGGTGGAGCGATGAAATCTCCCAACTTCGAACAAAATGTATGTCAGCTAGGCGGACTTACCAGCGAGCAGCAAAAAGAAATGATATGGACAATACTACACAAAGCAGGAACTCATACATGTTATCAAGAAGAAACCTGAAAGTGGCCATAAACATATCTAAAAGGGAACACTGGCGTAACCTGTGCAATAAAGTAGACGACAACCCATGGGGAGACGCATATGAAATCGCAACACGGGAACTGAAACTAAAACACTCAAACCTTCAAATAACAATGGAAAAGGTGAAGGAGGTTGCGGATATACTCTTCCCATCTCACGAAAAACCGACATGTGAAATTCCAGAGGTAAGAGATATTGTTAAGTTCTCCACAGAGGAGCTTCAATACG
>CALYMW010000561.1:0-50000 GCA_944588485.1 Phosphuga atrata
GAAAGGCTGCTGCCAAATATTGGTGGTCCAAGCAGCAGCAAGAGGAAACTGTTGTGTACTGTTGCCCACTCAACAATGCTGTATGGGGCACCAGTCTGGGTAAGTGCAATATATATAAAAACGTACCTGCATAAGCTTGCCGCGGTGCAGAGGAGGATGGCTCTTCGGGTGTGCAGCGCTTACAGGACAGTGTCTAGAGATGCTGTTCTTGTGGTCGCAGGAATAGCTCCAGTAGAGTACATGATTGAGGAAAGGGCAGAACTCTATTGGACCCGCGGCAGAAAAGACGACGAAACAAACAAAGAGAGAAGGAAGCAGGTTCGTGCAAAGCTCTTCCACGAGTGGCAAAGCCACTGGAGTTCCGCAGACAAGGGACAGTGGACCAAGCTTTTAATACCACAACTTGAACCATGGGTGACACGAACGCACGGAGAGGTTAACTACTATCTCACCCAAGCGCTCACCGGCCACGGATGCTTCCGTGACTATCTGAATAGCATTGGCAGAGCCCCTGATAACCTATGCGAATACTGCGGCCTTGTGGACAGTGTCATGCACACGATGTTCGAATGTGACAGATGGACCCCAGAGAGAGACAAATGGACAGCTACAACACACACCAAACTACAAACGAAAACTCTAGTCCAAGAAATGCTAACGTCTCAAGAATCCTGGTTGGCAACGGATACCATGACAAGGGCAATATTAAAAACAAAGGGAGAAGACGAACGGATGAGACAGACATTTAAAGAGAAACTCCTGAACCCCTAATCACCCTGTGTGGAAGGGGGATGTAAGGCAATATACACAAACACTATAATGTGAGACGCCACCATCCTGATGTTATGCGAGGAGCAGTCCCAGGATGTGTGGGTTCCAGGGGGCCACTTGCTCAAGTTAACGAAAGTGCTTGCTACGCCCCCCATAAAAAAAAAAAAAAAAAAAAAAAAAAAAAAGACAAGACTAGACAGACAAGACTAGACAGACAAGACTAGACAGACAAGACTAGACAGACAAGACTAGACAGACAAGACTAGACAGACAAGACTAGACAAACAAGACTAGACCGACAAGACTAGACAGACAAGACTAGACAGACAAGACTAGACAGACAAGACTAGACAGACAAGACTAGACAGACAAGACTAGACAGACAAGACTAGACAGACAAGACTAGACAGACAAGACTAGACAGACAAGACTAGACAGACAAGACGAGACAGACAAGACTAGACAGACAAGACTAGACAGACAAGACTAGACAGACAAGACTAGACAGACAAGACTAGACAGACAAGACTAGACAGACAAGACTAGACAGACAAGACTAGACAGACAAGACTAGACAGACAAGACTAGACAGACAAGACTAGACAGACAAGACTAGACAGACAAGACTAGACAGACAAGACTAGACAGACAAGACTAGACAGACAAGACTAGACAGACAAGACTAGACAGACAAGACTAGACAGACAAGACTAGACAGACAAGACTAGACAGACAAGACTAGACAGACAAGACTAGACAGACAAGACTAGACAGACAAGACTAGACAGACAAGACTAGACAGACAAGACTAGACAGACAAGACTAGACAGACAAGACTAGACAGACAAGACTAGACAGACAAGACTAGACAGACAAGACTAGACAGACAAGACTAGACAGACAAGACTAGACAGACAAGACTAGACAAACAAGACTAGACAGACAAGACTAGACAGACAAGACTAGACAGACAAGACTAGACAGACAAGACTAGACAGACAAGACTAGACAGACAAGACTAGACAGACAAGACTAGACAGACAAGACTAGACAGACAAGACTAGACAGACAAGACTAGACAGACAAGACTAGACAGACAAGACTAGACAAAAAAGACTAGTCAGACAAGACTAGACAGACAAGACTAGACGGACAAGACTAGACGGACAAGACTTGACGGACAAGACTAGACGGACAAGACTAGACGGACAAGACTAGACGGACAAGACTAGACGGACAAGACTAGACAGACAAGACTAGACAGACAAGACTAGACAGACAAGACTAGACAGACAAGACTAGACAGACAAGACTAGACAGACAAGACTAGACAGACAAGACTAGACAGACAAGACTAGACAGACAAGACTAGACAGACAAGACTAGACCGACAAGACTAGACAGACAAGACTAGACAGACAAGACTAGACAGACAAGACTAGACAGACAAGACTAGACAGACAAGACTAGACAGACAAGACTAGACAGACAAGACTAAAGACTAGACAGACAAGACTAGACAGACAAGACTAGACAGACAAGACTAGACAGACAAGACTAGACAGACAAGACTAGACAGACAAGACTAGACAGACAAGACTAGACAGACAAGACTAGACAGACAAGACTAGACAGACAAGACTAGACAGACAAGACTAGACAGACAAGACTAGACAGACAAGACTAGACAGACAAGACTAGACAGACAAGACTAGACAGACAAGACTAGACAGACAAGACTAGACAGACAAGACTAGACAGACAAGACTAGACAGACAAGACTAGACAGACAAGACTAGACAGACAAGACTAGACAGACAAGACTAGACAGACAAGACTAGACAGACAAGACTAGACAGACAAGACTAGACAGACAAGACTAGACAGACAAGACTAGACAGACAAGACTAGACAGACAAGACTAGACAGACAAGACTAGACAGACAAGACTAGACAGACAAGACTAGACAGACAAGACTAGACAGACAAGACTAGACAGACAAGACTAGACAGACAAGACTAGACAGACAAGACTAGACAGACAAGACTAGACAGACAAGACTAGACAGACAAGACTAGACAGACAAGACTAGACAGACAAGACTAGACAGACAAGACTAGACAGACAAGACTAGACAGACAAGACTAGACAGACAAGACTAGACAGACAAGACTAGACAGACAAGACTAGACAGACAAGACTAGACAGACAAGACTAGACAGACAAGACTAGACAGACAAGACTAGACAGACAAGACTAGACAGACAAGACTAGACAGACAAGACTAGACAGACAAGACTAGACAGACAAGACTAGACAGACAAGACTAGACAGACAAGACTAGACAGACAAGACTAGACAGACAAGACTAGACAGACAAGACTAGACAGACAAGACTAGACAGACAAGACTAGACAGACAAGACTAGACAGACAAGACTAGACAGACAAGACTAGACAGACAAGACTAGACAGACAAGACTAGACAGACAAGACTAGACAGACAAGACTAGACAGACAAGACTAGACAGACAAGACTAGACAGACAAGACTAGACAGACAAGACTAGACAGACAAGACTAGACAGACAAGACTAGACAGACAAGACTAGACAGACAAGACTAGACAGACAAGACTAGACAGACAAGACTAGACAGACAAGACTAGACAGACAAGACTAGACAGACAAGACTAGACAGACAAGACTAGACAGACAAGACTAGACAGACAAGACTAGACAGACAAGACTAGACAGACAAGACTAGACAGACAAGACTAGACAGACAAGACTAGACAGACAAGACTAGACAGACAAGACTAGACAGACAAGACTAGACAGACAAGACTAGACAGACAAGACTAGACAGACAAGACTAGACAGACAAGACTAGACAGACAAGACTAGACAGACAAGACTAGACAGACAAGACTAGACAGACAAGACTAGACAGACAAGACTAGACAGACAAGACTAGACAGACAAGACTAGACAGACAAGACTAGACAGACAAGACTAGACAGACAAGACTAGACAGACAAGACTAGACAGACAAGACTAGACAGACAAGACTAGACAGACAAGACTAGACAGACAAGACTAGACAGACAAGACTAGACAGACAAGACTAGACAGACAAGACTAGACAGACAAGACTAGACAGACAAGACTAGACAGACAAGACTAGACAGACAAGACTAGACAGACAAGACTAGACAGACAAGACTAGACAGACAAGACTAGACAGACAAGACTAGACAGACAAGACTAGACAGACAAGACTAGACAGACAAGACTAGACAGACAAGACTAGACAGACAAGACTAGACAGACAAGACTAGACAGACAAGACTAGACAGACAAGACTAGACAGACAAGACTAGACAGACAAGACTAGACAGACAAGACTAGACAGACAAGACTAGACAGACAAGACTAGACAGACAAGACTAGACAGACAAGACTAGACAGACAAGACTAGACAGACAAGACTAGACAGACAAGACTAGACAGACAAGACTAGACAGACAAGACTAGACAGACAAGACTAGACAGACAAGACTAGACAGACAAGACTAGACAGACAAGACTAGACAGACAAGACTAGACAGACAAGACTAGACAGACAAGACTAGACAGACAAGACTAGACAGACAAGACTAGACAGACAAGACTAGACAGACAAGACTAGACAGACAAGACTAGACAGACAAGACTAGACAGACAAGACTAGACAGACAAGACTAGACAGACAAGACTAGACAGACAAGACTAGACAGACAAGACTAGACAGACAAGACTAGACAGACAAGACTAGACAGACAAGACTAGACAGACAAGACTAGACAGACAAGACTAGACAGACAAGACTAGACAGACAAGACTAGACAGACAAGACTAGACAGACAAGACTAGACAGACAAGACTAGACAGACAAGACTAGACAGACAAGACTAGACAGACAAGACTAGACAGACAAGACTAGACAGACAAGACTAGACAGACAAGACTAGACAGACAAGACTAGACAGACAAGACTAGACAGACAAGACTAGACAGACAAGACTAGACAGACAAGACTAGACAGACAAGACTAGACAGACAAGACTAGACAGACAAGACTAGACAGACAAGACTAGACAGACAAGACTAGACAGACAAGACTAGACAGACAAGACTAGACAGACAAGACTAGACAGACAAGACTAGACAGACAAGACTAGACAGACAAGACTAGACAGACAAGACTAGACAGACAAGACTAGACAGACAAGACTAGACAGACAAGACTAGACAGACAAGACTAGACAGACAAGACTAGACAGACAAGACTAGACAGACAAGACTAGACAGACAAGACTAGACAGACAAGACTAGACAGACAAGACTAGACAGACAAGACTAGACAGACAAGACTAGACAGACAAGACTAGACAGACAAGACTAGACAGACAAGACTAGACAGACAAGACTAGACAGACAAGACTAGACAGACAAGACTAGACAGACAAGACTAGACAGACAAGACTAGACAGACAAGACTAGACAGACAAGACTAGACAGACAAGACTAGACAGACAAGACTAGACAGACAAGACTAGACAGACAAGACTAGACAGACAAGACTAGACAGACAAGACTAGACAGACAAGACTAGACAGACAAGACTAGACAGACAAGACTAGACAGACAAGACTAGACAGACAAGACTAGACAGACAAGACTAGACAGACAAGACTAGACAGACAAGACTAGACAGACAAGACTAGACAGACAAGACTAGACAGACAAGACTAGACAGACAAGACTAGACAGACAAGACTAGACAGACAAGACTAGACAGACAAGACTAGACAGACAAGACTAGACAGACAAGACTAGACAGACAAGACTAGACAGACAAGACTAGACAGACAAGACTAGACAGACAAGACTAGACAGACAAGACTAGACAGACAAGACTAGACAGACAAGACTAGACAGACAAGACTAGACAGACAAGACTAGACAGACAAGACTAGACAGACAAGACTAGACAGACAAGACTAGACAGACAAGACTAGACAGACAAGACTAGACAGACAAGACTAGACAGACAAGACTAGACAGACAAGACTAGACAGACAAGACTAGACAGACAAGACTAGACAGACAAGACTAGACAGACAAGACTAGACAGACAAGACTAGACAGACAAGACTAGACAGACAAGACTAGACAGACAAGACTAGACAGACAAGACTAGACAGACAAGACTAGACAGACAAGACTAGACAGACAAGACTAGACAGACAAGACTAGACAGACAAGACTAGACAGACAAGACTAGACAGACAAGACTAGACAGACAAGACTAGACAGACAAGACTAGACAGACAAGACTAGACAGACAAGACTAGACAGACAAGACTAGACAGACAAGACTAGACAGACAAGACTAGACAGACAAGACTAGACAGACAAGACTAGACAGACAAGACTAGACAGACAAGACTAGACAGACAAGACTAGACAGACAAGACTAGACAGACAAGACTAGACAGACAAGACTAGACAGACAAGACTAGACAGACAAGACTAGACAGACAAGACTAGACAGACAAGACTAGACAGACAAGACTAGACAGACAAGACTAGACAGACAAGACTAGACAGACAAGACTAGACAGACAAGACTAGACAGACAAGACTAGACAGACAAGACTAGACAGACAAGACTAGACAGACAAGACTAGACAGACAAGACTAGACAGACAAGACTAGACAGACAAGACTAGACAGACAAGACTAGACAGACAAGACTAGACAGACAAGACTAGACAGACAAGACTAGACAGACAAGACTAGACAGACAAGACTAGACAGACAAGACTAGACAGACAAGACTAGACAGACAAGACTAGACAGACAAGACTAGACAGACAAGACTAGACAGACAAGACTAGACAGACAAGACTAGACAGACAAGACTAGACAGACAAGACTAGACAGACAAGACTAGACAGACAAGACTAGACAGACAAGACTAGACAGACAAGACTAGACAGACAAGACTAGACAGACAAGACTAGACAGACAAGACTAGACAGACAAGACTAGACAGACAAGACTAGACAGACAAGACTAGACAGACAAGACTAGACAGACAAGACTAGACAGACAAGACTAGACAGACAAGACTAGACAGACAAGACTAGACAGACAAGACTAGACAGACAAGACTAGACAGACAAGACTAGACAGACAAGACTAGACAGACAAGACTAGACAGACAAGACTAGACAGACAAGACTAGACAGACAAGACTAGACAGACAAGACTAGACAGACAAGACTAGACAGACAAGACTAGACAGACAAGACTAGACAGACAAGACTAGACAGACAAGACTAGACAGACAAGACTAGACAGACAAGACTAGACAGACAAGACTAGACAGACAAGACTAGACAGACAAGACTAGACAGACAAGACTAGACAGACAAGACTAGACAGACAAGACTAGACAGACAAGACTAGACAGACAAGACTAGACAGACAAGACTAGACAGACAAGACTAGACAGACAAGACTAGACAGACAAGACTAGACAGACAAGACTAGACAGACAAGACTAGACAGACAAGACTAGACAGACAAGACTAGACAGACAAGACTAGACAGACAAGACTAGACAGACAAGACTAGACAGACAAGACTAGACAGACAAGACTAGACAGACAAGACTAGACAGACAAGACTAGACAGACAAGACTAGACAGACAAGACTAGACAGACAAGACTAGACAGACAAGACTAGACAGACAAGACTAGACAGACAAGACTAGACAGACAAGACTAGACAGACAAGACTAGACAGACAAGACTAGACAGACAAGACTAGACAGACAAGACTAGACAGACAAGACTAGACAGACAAGACTAGACAGACAAGACTAGACAGACAAGACTAGACAGACAAGACTAGACAGACAAGACTAGACAGACAAGACTAGACAGACAAGACTAGACAGACAAGACTAGACAGACAAGACTAGACAGACAAGACTAGACAGACAAGACTAGACAGACAAGACTAGACAGACAAGACTAGACAGACAAGACTAGACAGACAAGACTAGACAGACAAGACTAGACAGACAAGACTAGACAGACAAGACTAGACAGACAAGACTAGACAGACAAGACTAGACAGACAAGACTAGACAGACAAGACTAGACAGACAAGACTAGACAGACAAGACTAGACAGACAAGACTAGACAGACAAGACTAGACAGACAAGACTAGACAGACAAGACTAGACAGACAAGACTAGACAGACAAGACTAGACAGACAAGACTAGACAGACAAGACTAGACAGACAAGACTAGACAGACAAGACTAGACAGACAAGACTAGACAGACAAGACTAGACAGACAAGACTAGACAGACAAGACTAGACAGACAAGACTAGACAGACAAGACTAGACAGACAAGACTAGACAGACAAGACTAGACAGACAAGACTAGACAGACAAGACTAGACAGACAAGACTAGACAGACAAGACTAGACAGACAAGACTAGACAGACAAGACTAGACAGACAAGACTAGACAGACAAGACTAGACAGACAAGACTAGACAGACAAGACTAGACAGACAAGACTAGACAGACAAGACTAGACAGACAAGACTAGACAGACAAGACTAGACAGACAAGACTAGACAGACAAGACTAGACAGACAAGACTAGACAGACAAGACTAGACAGACAAGACTAGACAGACAAGACTAGACAGACAAGACTAGACAGACAAGACTAGACAGACAAGACTAGACAGACAAGACTAGACAGACAAGACTAGACAGACAAGACTAGACAGACAAGACTAGACAGACAAGACTAGACAGACAAGACTAGACAGACAAGACTAGACAGACAAGACTAGACAGACAAGACTAGACAGACAAGACTAGACAGACAAGACTAGACAGACAAGACTAGACAGACAAGACTAGACAGACAAGACTAGACAGACAAGACTAGACAGACAAGACTAGACAGACAAGACTAGACAGACAAGACTAGACAGACAAGACTAGACAGACAAGACTAGACAGACAAGACTAGACAGACAAGACTAGACAGACAAGACTAGACAGACAAGACTAGACAGACAAGACTAGACAGACAAGACTAGACAGACAAGACTAGACAGACAAGACTAGACAGACAAGACTAGACAGACAAGACTAGACAGACAAGACTAGACAGACAAGACTAGACAGACAAGACTAGACAGACAAGACTAGACAGACAAGACTAGACAGACAAGACTAGACAGACAAGACTAGACAGACAAGACTAGACAGACAAGACTAGACAGACAAGACTAGACAGACAAGACTAGACAGACAAGACTAGACAGACAAGACTAGACAGACAAGACTAGACAGACAAGACTAGACAGACAAGACTAGACAGACAAGACTAGACAGACAAGACTAGACAGACAAGACTAGACAGACAAGACTAGACAGACAAGACTAGACAGACAAGACTAGACAGACAAGACTAGACAGACAAGACTAGACAGACAAGACTAGACAGACAAGACTAGACAGACAAGACTAGACAGACAAGACTAGACAGACAAGACTAGACAGACAAGACTAGACAGACAAGACTAGACAGACAAGACTAGACAGACAAGACTAGACAGACAAGACTAGACAGACAAGACTAGACAGACAAGACTAGACAGACAAGACTAGACAGACAAGACTAGACAGACAAGACTAGACAGACAAGACTAGACAGACAAGACTAGACAGACAAGACTAGACAGACAAGACTAGACAGACAAGACTAGACAGACAAGACTAGACAGACAAGACTAGACAGACAAGACTAGACAGACAAGACTAGACAGACAAGACTAGACAGACAAGACTAGACAGACAAGACTAGACAGACAAGACTAGACAGACAAGACTAGACAGACAAGACTAGACAGACAAGACTAGACAGACAAGACTAGACAGACAAGACTAGACAGACAAGACTAGACAGACAAGACTAGACAGACAAGACTAGACAGACAAGACTAGACAGACAAGACTAGACAGACAAGACTAGACAGACAAGACTAGACAGACAAGACTAGACAGACAAGACTAGACAGACAAGACTAGACAGACAAGACTAGACAGACAAGACTAGACAGACAAGACTAGACAGACAAGACTAGACAGACAAGACTAGACAGACAAGACTAGACAGACAAGACTAGACAGACAAGACTAGACAGACAAGACTAGACAGACAAGACTAGACAGACAAGACTAGACAGACAAGACTAGACAGACAAGACTAGACAGACAAGACTAGACAGACAAGACTAGACAGACAAGACTAGACAGACAAGACTAGACAGACAAGACTAGACAGACAAGACTAGACAGACAAGACTAGACAGACAAGACTAGACAGACAAGACTAGACAGACAAGACTAGACAGACAAGACTAGACAGACAAGACTAGACAGACAAGACTAGACAGACAAGACTAGACAGACAAGACTAGACAGACAAGACTAGACAGACAAGACTAGACAGACAAGACTAGACAGACAAGACTAGACAGACAAGACTAGACAGACAAGACTAGACAGACAAGACTAGACAGACAAGACTAGACAGACAAGACTAGACAGACAAGACTAGAAGACAAGACTACAGACAAGACTAGACAGACAAGACTAGACAGACAAGACTAGACAGACAAGACTAGACAGACAAGACTAGACAGACAAGACTAGACAGACAAGACTAGACAGACAAGACTAGACAGACAAGACTAGACAGACAAGACTAGACAGACAAGACTAGACAGACAAGACTAGACAGACAAGACTAGACAGACAAGACTAGACAGACAAGACTAGACAGACAAGACTAGACAGACAAGACTAGACAGACAAGACTAGACAGACAAGACTAGACAGACAAGACTAGACAGACAAGACTAGACAGACAAGACTAGACAGACAAGACTAGACAGACAAGACTAGACAGACAAGACTAGACAGACAAGACTAGACAGACAAGACTAGACAGACAAGACTAGACAGACAAGACTAGACAGACAAGACTAGACAGACAAGACTAGACAGACAAGACTAGACAGACAAGACTAGACAGACAAGACTAGACAGACAAGACTAGACAGACAAGACTAGACAGACAAGACTAGACAGACAAGACTAGACAGACAAGACTAGACAGACAAGACTAGACAGACAAGACTAGACAGACAAGACTAGACAGACAAGACTAGACAGACAAGACTAGACAGACAAGACTAGACAGACAAGACTAGACAGACAAGACTAGACAGACAAGACTAGACAGACAAGACTAGACAGACAAGACTAGACAGACAAGACTAGACAGACAAGACTAGACAGACAAGACTAGACAGACAAGACTAGACAGACAAGACTAGACAGACAAGACTAGACAGACAAGACTAGACAGACAAGACTAGACAGACAAGACTAGACAGACAAGACTAGACAGACAAGACTAGACAGACAAGACTAGACAGACAAGACTAGACAGACAAGACTAGACAGACAAGACTAGACAGACAAGACTAGACAGACAAGACTAGACAGACAAGACTAGACAGACAAGACTAGACAGACAAGACTAGACAGACAAGACTAGACAGACAAGACTAGACAGACAAGACTAGACAGACAAGACTAGACAGACAAGACTAGACAGACAAGACTAGACAGACAAGACTAGACAGACAAGACTAGACAGACAAGACTAGACAGACAAGACTAGACAGACAAGACTAGACAGACAAGACTAGACAGACAAGACTAGACAGACAAGACTAGACAGACAAGACTAGACAGACAAGACTAGACAGACAAGACTAGACAGACAAGACTAGACAGACAAGACTAGACAGACAAGACTAGACAGACAAGACTAGACAGACAAGACTAGACAGACAAGACTAGACAGACAAGACTAGACAGACAAGACTAGACAGACAAGACTAGACAGACAAGACTAGACAGACAAGACTAGACAGACAAGACTAGACAGACAAGACTAGACAGACAAGACTAGACAGACAAGACTAGACAGACAAGACTAGACAGACAAGACTAGACAGACAAGACTAGACAGACAAGACTAGACAGACAAGACTAGACAGACAAGACTAGACAGACAAGACTAGACAGACAAGACTAGACAGACAAGACTAGACAGACAAGACTAGACAGACAAGACTAGACAGACAAGACTAGACAGACAAGACTAGACAGACAAGACTAGACAGACAAGACTAGACAGACAAGACTAGACAGACAAGACTAGACAGACAAGACTAGACAGACAAGACTAGACAGACAAGACTAGACAGACAAGACTAGACAGACAAGACTAGACAGACAAGACTAGACAGACAAGACTAGACAGACAAGACTAGACAGACAAGACTAGACAGACAAGACTAGACAGACAAGACTAGACAGACAAGACTAGACAGACAAGACTAGACAGACAAGACTAGACAGACAAGACTAGACAGACAAGACTAGACAGACAAGACTAGACAGACAAGACTAGACAGACAAGACTAGACAGACAAGACTAGACAGACAAGACTAGACAGACAAGACTAGACAGACAAGACTAGACAGACAAGACTAGACAGACAAGACTAGACAGACAAGACTAGACAGACAAGACTAGACAGACAAGACTAGACAGACAAGACTAGACAGACAAGACTAGACAGACAAGACTAGACAGACAAGACTAGACAGACAAGACTAGACAGACAAGACTAGACAGACAAGACTAGACAGACAAGACTAGACAGACAAGACTAGACAGACAAGACTAGACAGACAAGACTAGACAGACAAGACTAGACAGACAAGACTAGACAGACAAGACTAGACAGACAAGACTAGACAGACAAGACTAGACAGACAAGACTAGACAGACAAGACTAGACAGACAAGACTAGACAGACAAGACTAGACAGACAAGACTAGACAGACAAGACTAGACAGACAAGACTAGACAGACAAGACTAGACAGACAAGACTAGACAGACAAGACTAGACAGACAAGACTAGACAGACAAGACTAGACAGACAAGACTAGACAGACAAGACTAGACAGACAAGACTAGACAGACAAGACTAGACAGACAAGACTAGACAGACAAGACTAGACAGACAAGACTAGACAGACAAGACTAGACAGACAAGACTAGACAGACAAGACTAGACAGACAAGACTAGACAGACAAGACTAGACAGACAAGACTAGACAGACAAGACTAGACAGACAAGACTAGACAGACAAGACTAGACAGACAAGACTAGACAGACAAGACTAGACAGACAAGACTAGACAGACAAGACTAGACAGACAAGACTAGACAGACAAGACTAGACAGACAAGACTAGACAGACAAGACTAGACAGACAAGACTAGACAGACAAGACTAGACAGACAAGACTAGACAGACAAGACTAGACAGACAAGACTAGACAGACAAGACTAGACAGACAAGACTAGACAGACAAGACTAGACAGACAAGACTAGACAGACAAGACTAGACAGACAAGACTAGACAGACAAGACTAGACAGACAAGACTAGACAGACAAGACTAGACAGACAAGACTAGACAGACAAGACTAGACAGACAAGACTAGACAGACAAGACTAGACAGACAAGACTAGACAGACAAGACTAGACAGACAAGACTAGACAGACAAGACTAGACAGACAAGACTAGACAGACAAGACTAGACAGACAAGACTAGACAGACAAGACTAGACAGACAAGACTAGACAGACAAGACTAGACAGACAAGACTAGACAGACAAGACTAGACAGACAAGACTAGACAGACAAGACTAGACAGACAAGACTAGACAGACAAGACTAGACAGACAAGACTAGACAGACAAGACTAGACAGACAAGACTAGACAGACAAGACTAGACAGACAAGACTAGACAGACAAGACTAGACAGACAAGACTAGACAGACAAGACTAGACAGACAAGACTAGACAGACAAGACTAGACAGACAAGACTAGACAGACAAGACTAGACAGACAAGACTAGACAGACAAGACTAGACAGACAAGACTAGACAGACAAGACTAGACAGACAAGACTAGACAGACAAGACTAGACAGACAAGACTAGACAGACAAGACTAGACAGACAAGACTAGACAGACAAGACTAGACAGACAAGACTAGACAGACAAGACTAGACAGACAAGACTAGACAGACAAGACTAGACAGACAAGACTAGACAGACAAGACTAGACAGACAAGACTAGACAGACAAGACTAGACAGACAAGACTAGACAGACAAGACTAGACAGACAAGACTAGACAGACAAGACTAGACAGACAAGACTAGACAGACAAGACTAGACAGACAAGACTAGACAGACAAGACTAGACAGACAAGACTAGACAGACAAGACTAGACAGACAAGACTAGACAGACAAGACTAGACAGACAAGACTAGACAGACAAGACTAGACAGACAAGACTAGACAGACAAGACTAGACAGACAAGACTAGACAGACAAGACTAGACAGACAAGACTAGACAGACAAGACTAGACAGACAAGACTAGACAGACAAGACTAGACAGACAAGACTAGACAGACAAGACTAGACAGACAAGACTAGACAGACAAGACTAGACAGACAAGACTAGACAGACAAGACTAGACAGACAAGACTAGACAGACAAGACTAGACAGACAAGACTAGACAGACAAGACTAGACAGACAAGACTAGACAGACAAGACTAGACAGACAAGACTAGACAGACAAGACTAGACAGACAAGACTAGACAGACAAGACTAGACAGACAAGACTAGACAGACAAGACTAGACAGACAAGACTAGACAGACAAGACTAGACAGACAAGACTAGACAGACAAGACTAGACAGACAAGACTAGACAGACAAGACTAGACAGACAAGACTAGACAGACAAGACTAGACAGACAAGACTAGACAGACAAGACTAGACAGACAAGACTAGACAGACAAGACTAGACAGACAAGACTAGACAGACAAGACTAGACAGACAAGACTAGACAGACAAGACTAGACAGACAAGACTAGACAGACAAGACTAGACAGACAAGACTAGACAGACAAGACTAGACAGACAAGACTAGACAGACAAGACTAGACAGACAAGACTAGACAGACAAGACTAGACAGACAAGACTAGACAGACAAGACTAGACAGACAAGACTAGACAGACAAGACTAGACAGACAAGACTAGACAGACAAGACTAGACAGACAAGACTAGACAGACAAGACTAGACAGACAAGACTAGACAGACAAGACTAGACAGACAAGACTAGACAGACAAGACTAGACAGACAAGACTAGACAGACAAGACTAGACAGACAAGACTAGACAGACAAGACTAGACAGACAAGACTAGACAGACAAGACTAGACAGACAAGACTAGACAGACAAGACTAGACAGACAAGACTAGACAGACAAGACTAGACAGACAAGACTAGACAGACAAGACTAGACAGACAAGACTAGACAGACAAGACTAGACAGACAAGACTAGACAGACAAGACTAGACAGACAAGACTAGACAGACAAGACTAGACAGACAAGACTAGACAGACAAGACTAGACAGACAAGACTAGACAGACAAGACTAGACAGACAAGACTAGACAGACAAGACTAGACAGACAAGACTAGACAGACAAGACTAGACAGACAAGACTAGACAGACAAGACTAGACAGACAAGACTAGACAGACAAGACTAGACAGACAAGACTAGACAGACAAGACTAGACAGACAAGACTAGACAGACAAGACTAGACAGACAAGACTAGACAGACAAGACTAGACAGACAAGACTAGACAGACAAGACTAGACAGACAAGACTAGACAGACAAGACTAGACAGACAAGACTAGACAGACAAGACTAGACAGACAAGACTAGACAGACAAGACTAGACAGACAAGACTAGACAGACAAGACTAGACAGACAAGACTAGACAGACAAGACTAGACAGACAAGACTAGACAGACAAGACTAGACAGACAAGACTAGACAGACAAGACTAGACAGACAAGACTAGACAGACAAGACTAGACAGACAAGACTAGACAGACAAGACTAGACAGACAAGACTAGACAGACAAGACTAGACAGACAAGACTAGACAGACAAGACTAGACAGACAAGACTAGACAGACAAGACTAGACAGACAAGACTAGACAGACTAGACAGACAAGACTAGACAGACAAGACTAGACAGACAAGACTAGACAGACAAGACTAGACAGACAAGACTAGACAGACAAGACTAGACAGACAAGACTAGACAGACAAGACTAGACAGACAAGACTAGACAGACAAGACTAGACAGACAAGACTAGACAGACAAGACTAGACAGACAAGACTAGACAGACAAGACTAGACAGACAAGACTAGACAGACAAGACTAGACAGACAAGACTAGACAGACAAGACTAGACAGACAAGACTAGACAGACAAGACTAGACAGACAAGACTAGACAGACAAGACTAGACAGACAAGACTAGACAGACAAGACTAGACAGACAAGACTAGACAGACAAGACTAGACAGACAAGACTAGACAGACAAGACTAGACAGACAAGACTAGACAGACAAGACTAGACAGACAAGACTAGACAGACAAGACTAGACAGACAAGACTAGACAGACAAGACTAGACAGACAAGACTAGACAGACAAGACTAGACAGACAAGACTAGACAGACAAGACTAGACAGACAAGACTAGACAGACAAGACTAGACAGACAAGACTAGACAGACAAGACTAGACAGACAAGACTAGACAGACAAGACTAGACAGACAAGACTAGACAGACAAGACTAGACAGACAAGACTAGACAGACAAGACTAGACAGACAAGACTAGACAGACAAGACTAGACAGACAAGACTAGACAGACAAGACTAGACAGACAAGACTAGACAGACAAGACTAGACAGACAAGACTAGACAGACAAGACTAGACAGACAAGACTAGACAGACAAGACTAGACAGACAAGACTAGACAGACAAGACTAGACAGACAAGACTAGACAGACAAGACTAGACAGACAAGACTAGACAGACAAGACTAGACAGACAAGACTAGACAGACAAGACTAGACAGACAAGACTAGACAGACAAGACTAGACAGACAAGACTAGACAGACAAGACTAGACAGACAAGACTAGACAGACAAGACTAGACAGACAAGACTAGACAGACAAGACTAGACAGACAAGACTAGACAGACAAGACTAGACAGACAAGACTAGACAGACAAGACTAGACAGACAAGACTAGACAGACAAGACTAGACAGACAAGACTAGACAGACAAGACTAGACAGACAAGACTAGACAGACAAGACTAGACAGACAAGACTAGACAGACAAGACTAGACAGACAAGACTAGACAGACAAGACTAGACAGACAAGACTAGACAGACAAGACTAGACAGACAAGACTAGACAGACAAGACTAGACAGACAAGACTAGACAGACAAGACTAGACAGACAAGACTAGACAGACAAGACTAGACAGACAAGACTAGACAGACAAGACTAGACAGACAAGACTAGACAGACAAGACTAGACAGACAAGACTAGACAGACAAGACTAGACAGACAAGACTAGACAGACAAGACTAGACAGACAAGACTAGACAGACAAGACTAGACAGACAAGACTAGACAGACAAGACTAGACAGACAAGACTAGACAGACAAGACTAGACAGACAAGACTAGACAGACAAGACTAGACAGACAAGACTAGACAGACAAGACTAGACAGACAAGACTAGACAGACAAGACTAGACAGACAAGACTAGACAGACAAGACTAGACAGACAAGACTAGACAGACAAGACTAGACAGACAAGACTAGACAGACAAGACTAGACAGACAAGACTAGACAGACAAGACTAGACAGACAAGACTAGACAGACAAGACTAGACAGACAAGACTAGACAGACAAGACTAGACAGACAAGACTAGACAGACAAGACTAGACAGACAAGACTAGACAGACAAGACTAGACAGACAAGACTAGACAGACAAGACTAGACAGACAAGACTAGACAGACAAGACTAGACAGACAAGACTAGACAGACAAGACTAGACAGACAAGACTAGACAGACAAGACTAGACAGACAAGACTAGACAGACAAGACTAGACAGACAAGACTAGACAGACAAGACTAGACAGACAAGACTAGACAGACAAGACTAGACAGACAAGACTAGACAGACAAGACTAGACAGACAAGACTAGACAGACAAGACTAGACAGACAAGACTAGACAGACAAGACTAGACAGACAAGACTAGACAGACAAGACTAGACAGACAAGACTAGACAGACAAGACTAGACAGACAAGACTAGACAGACAAGACTAGACAGACAAGACTAGACAGACAAGACTAGACAGACAAGACTAGACAGACAAGACTAGACAGACAAGACTAGACAGACAAGACTAGACAGACAAGACTAGACAGACAAGACTAGACAGACAAGACTAGACAGACAAGACTAGACAGACAAGACTAGACAGACAAGACTAGACAGACAAGACTAGACAGACAAGACTAGACAGACAAGACTAGACAGACAAGACTAGACAGACAAGACTAGACAGACAAGACTAGACAGACAAGACTAGACAGACAAGACTAGACAGACAAGACTAGACAGACAAGACTAGACAGACAAGACTAGACAGACAAGACTAGACAGACAAGACTAGACAGACAAGACTAGACAGACAAGACTAGACAGACAAGACTAGACAGACAAGACTAGACAGACAAGACTAGACAGACAAGACTAGACAGACAAGACTAGACAGACAAGACTAGACAGACAAGACTAGACAGACAAGACTAGACAGACAAGACTAGACAGACAAGACTAGACAGACAAGACTAGACAGACAAGACTAGACAGACAAGACTAGACAGACAAGACTAGACAGACAAGACTAGACAGACAAGACTAGACAGACAAGACTAGACAGACAAGACTAGACAGACAAGACTAGACAGACAAGACTAGACAGACAAGACTAGACAGACAAGACTAGACAGACAAGACTAGACAGACAAGACTAGACAGACAAGACTAGACAGACAAGACTAGACAGACAAGACTAGACAGACAAGACTAGACAGACAAGACTAGACAGACAAGACTAGACAGACAAGACTAGACAGACAAGACTAGACAGACAAGACTAGACAGACAAGACTAGACAGACAAGACTAGACAGACAAGACTAGACAGACAAGACTAGACAGACAAGACTAGACAGACAAGACTAGACAGACAAGACTAGACAGACAAGACTAGACAGACAAGACTAGACAGACAAGACTAGACAGACAAGACTAGACAGACAAGACTAGACAGACAAGACTAGACAGACAAGACTAGACAGACAAGACTAGACAGACAAGACTAGACAGACAAGACTAGACAGACAAGACTAGACAGACAAGACTAGACAGACAAGACTAGACAGACAAGACTAGACAGACAAGACTAGACAGACAAGACTAGACAGACAAGACTAGACAGACAAGACTAGACAGACAAGACTAGACAGACAAGACTAGACAGACAAGACTAGACAGACAAGACTAGACAGACAAGACTAGACAGACAAGACTAGACAGACAAGACTAGACAGACAAGACTAGACAGACAAGACTAGACAGACAAGACTAGACAGACAAGACTAGACAGACAAGACTAGACAGACAAGACTAGACAGACAAGACTAGACAGACAAGACTAGACAGACAAGACTAGACAGACAAGACTAGACAGACAAGACTAGACAGACAAGACTAGACAGACAAGACTAGACAGACAAGACTAGACAGACAAGACTAGACAGACAAGACTAGACAGACAAGACTAGACAGACAAGACTAGACAGACAAGACTAGACAGACAAGACTAGACAGACAAGACTAGACAGACAAGACTAGACAGACAAGACTAGACAGACAAGACTAGACAGACAAGACTAGACAGACAAGACTAGACAGACAAGACTAGACAGACAAGACTAGACAGACAAGATAGACTAGACAGACAAGACTAGACAGACAAGACTAGACAGACAAGACTAGACAGACAAGACTAGACAGACAAGACTAGACAGACAAGACTAGACAGACAAGACTAGACAGACAAGACTAGACAGACAAGACTAGACAGACAAGACTAGACAGACAAGACTAGACAGACAAGACTAGACAGACAAGACTAGACAGACAAGACTAGACAGACAAGACTAGACAGACAAGACTAGACAGACAAGACTAGACAGACAAGACTAGACAGACAAGACTAGACAGACAAGACTAGACAGACAAGACTAGACAGACAAGACTAGACAGACAAGACTAGACAGACAAGACTAGACAGACAAGACTAGACAGACAAGACTAGACAGACAAGACTAGACAGACAAGACTAGACAGACAAGACTAGACAGACAAGACTAGACAGACAAGACTAGACAGACAAGACTAGACAGACAAGACTAGACAGACAAGACTAGACAGACAAGACTAGACAGACAAGACTAGACAGACAAGACTAGACAGACAAGACTAGACAGACAAGACTAGACAGACAAGACTAGACAGACAAGACTAGACAGACAAGACTAGACAGACAAGACTAGACAGACAAGACTAGACAGACAAGACTAGACAGACAAGACTAGACAGACAAGACTAGACAGACAAGACTAGACAGACAAGACTAGACAGACAAGACTAGACAGACAAGACTAGACAGACAAGACTAGACAGACAAGACTAGACAGACAAGACTAGACAGACAAGACTAGACAGACAAGACTAGACAGACAAGACTAGACAGACAAGACTAGACAGACAAGACTAGACAGACAAGACTAGACAGACAAGACTAGACAGACAAGACTAGACAGACAAGACTAGACAGACAAGACTAGACAGACAAGACTAGACAGACAAGACTAGACAGACAAGACTAGACAGACAAGACTAGACAGACAAGACTAGACAGACAAGACTAGACAGACAAGACTAGACAGACAAGACTAGACAGACAAGACTAGACAGACAAGACTAGACAGACAAGACTAGACAGACAAGACTAGACAGACAAGACTAGACAGACAAGACTAGACAGACAAGACTAGACAGACAAGACTAGACAGACAAGACTAGACAGACAAGACTAGACAGACAAGACTAGACAGACAAGACTAGACAGACAAGACTAGACAGACAAGACTAGACAGACAAGACTAGACAGACAAGACTAGACAGACAAGACTAGACAGACAAGACTAGACAGACAAGACTAGACAGACAAGACTAGACAGACAAGACTAGACAGACAAGACTAGACAGACAAGACTAGACAGACAAGACTAGACAGACAAGACTAGACAGACAAGACTAGACAGACAAGACTAGACAGACAAGACTAGACAGACAAGACTAGACAGACAAGACTAGACAGACAAGACTAGACAGACAAGACTAGACAGACAAGACTAGACAGACAAGACTAGACAGACAAGACTAGACAGACAAGACTAGACAGACAAGACTAGACAGACAAGACTAGACAGACAAGACTAGACAGACAAGACTAGACAGACAAGACTAGACAGACAAGACTAGACAGACAAGACTAGACAGACAAGACTAGACAGACAAGACTAGACAGACAAGACTAGACAGACAAGACTAGACAGACAAGACTAGACAGACAAGACTAGACAGACAAGACTAGACAGACAAGACTAGACAGACAAGACTAGACAGACAAGACTAGACAGACAAGACTAGACAGACAAGACTAGACAGACAAGACTAGACAGACAAGACTAGACAGACAAGACTAGACAGACAAGACTAGACAGACAAGACTAGACAGACAAGACTAGACAGACAAGACTAGACAGACAAGACTAGACAGACAAGACTAGACAGACAAGACTAGACAGACAAGACTAGACAGACAAGACTAGACAGACAAGACTAGACAGACAAGACTAGACAGACAAGACTAGACAGACAAGACTAGACAGACAAGACTAGACAGACAAGACTAGACAGACAAGACTAGACAGACAAGACTAGACAGACAAGACTAGACAGACAAGACTAGACAGACAAGACTAGACAGACAAGACTAGACAGACAAGACTAGACAGACAAGACTAGACAGACAAGACTAGACAGACAAGACTAGACAGACAAGACTAGACAGACAAGACTAGACAGACAAGACTAGACAGACAAGACTAGACAGACAAGACTAGACAGACAAGACTAGACAGACAAGACTAGACAGACAAGACTAGACAGACAAGACTAGACAGACAAGACTAGACAGACAAGACTAGACAGACAAGACTAGACAGACAAGACTAGACAGACAAGACTAGACAGACAAGACTAGACAGACAAGACTAGACAGACAAGACTAGACAGACAAGACTAGACAGACAAGACTAGACAGACAAGACTAGACAGACAAGACTAGACAGACAAGACTAGACAGACAAGACTAGACAGACAAGACTAGACAGACAAGACTAGACAGACAAGACTAGACAGACAAGACTAGACAGACAAGACTAGACAGACAAGACTAGACAGACAAGACTAGACAGACAAGACTAGACAGACAAGACTAGACAGACAAGACTAGACAGACAAGACTAGACAGACAAGACTAGACAGACAAGACTAGACAGACAAGACTAGACAGACAAGACTAGACAGACAAGACTAGACAGACAAGACTAGACAGACAAGACTAGACAGACAAGACTAGACAGACAAGACTAGACAGACAAGACTAGACAGACAAGACTAGACAGACAAGACTAGACAGACAAGACTAGACAGACAAGACTAGACAGACAAGACTAGACAGACAAGACTAGACAGACAAGACTAGACAGACAAGACTAGACAGACAAGACTAGACAGACAAGACTAGACAGACAAGACTAGACAGACAAGACTAGACAGACAAGACTAGACAGACAAGACTAGACAGACAAGACTAGACAGACAAGACTAGACAGACAAGACTAGACAGACAAGACTAGACAGACAAGACTAGACAGACAAGACTAGACAGACAAGACTAGACAGACAAGACTAGACAGACAAGACTAGACAGACAAGACTAGACAGACAAGACTAGACAGACAAGACTAGACAGACAAGACTAGACAGACAAGACTAGACAGACAAGACTAGACAGACAAGACTAGACAGACAAGACTAGACAGACAAGACTAGACAGACAAGACTAGACAGACAAGACTAGACAGACAAGACTAGACAGACAAGACTAGACAGACAAGACTAGACAGACAAGACTAGACAGACAAGACTAGACAGACAAGACTAGACAGACAAGACTAGACAGACAAGACTAGACAGACAAGACTAGACAGACAAGACTAGACAGACAAGACTAGACAGACAAGACTAGACAGACAAGACTAGACAGACAAGACTAGACAGACAAGACTAGACAGACAAGACTAGACAGACAAGACTAGACAGACAAGACTAGACAGACAAGACTAGACAGACAAGACTAGACAGACAAGACTAGACAGACAAGACTAGACAGACAAGACTAGACAGACAAGACTAGACAGACAAGACTAGACAGACAAGACTAGACAGACAAGACTAGACAGACAAGACTAGACAGACAAGACTAGACAGACAAGACTAGACAGACAAGACTAGACAGACAAGACTAGACAGACAAGACTAGACAGACAAGACTAGACAGACAAGACTAGACAGACAAGACTAGACAGACAAGACTAGACAGACAAGACTAGACAGACAAGACTAGACAGACAAGACTAGACAGACAAGACTAGACAGACAAGACTAGACAGACAAGACTAGACAGACAAGACTAGACAGACAAGACTAGACAGACAAGACTAGACAGACAAGACTAGACAGACAAGACTAGACAGACAAGACTAGACAGACAAGACTAGACAGACAAGACTAGACAGACAAGACTAGACAGACAAGACTAGACAGACAAGACTAGACAGACAAGACTAGACAGACAAGACTAGACAGACAAGACTAGACAGACAAGACTAGACAGACAAGACTAGACAGACAAGACTAGACAGACAAGACTAGACAGACAAGACTAGACAGACAAGACTAGACAGACAAGACTAGACAGACAAGACTAGACAGACAAGACTAGACAGACAAGACTAGACAGACAAGACTAGACAGACAAGACTAGACAGACAAGACTAGACAGACAAGACTAGACAGACAAGACTAGACAGACAAGACTAGACAGACAAGACTAGACAGACAAGACTAGACAGACAAGACTAGACAGACAAGACTAGACAGACAAGACTAGACAGACAAGACTAGACAGACAAGACTAGACAGACAAGACTAGACAGACAAGACTAGACAGACAAGACTAGACAGACAAGACTAGACAGACAAGACTAGACAGACAAGACTAGACAGACAAGACTAGACAGACAAGACTAGACAGACAAGACTAGACAGACAAGACTAGACAGACAAGACTAGACAGACAAGACTAGACAGACAAGACTAGACAGACAAGACTAGACAGACAAGACTAGACAGACAAGACTAGACAGACAAGACTAGACAGACAAGACTAGACAGACAAGACTAGACAGACAAGACTAGACAGACAAGACTAGACAGACAAGACTAGACAGACAAGACTAGACAGACAAGACTAGACAGACAAGACTAGACAGACAAGACTAGACAGACAAGACTAGACAGACAAGACTAGACAGACAAGACTAGACAGACAAGACTAGACAGACAAGACTAGACAGACAAGACTAGACAGACAAGACTAGACAGACAAGACTAGACAGACAAGACTAGACAGACAAGACTAGACAGACAAGACTAGACAGACAAGACTAGACAGACAAGACTAGACAGACAAGACTAGACAGACAAGACTAGACAGACAAGACTAGACAGACAAGACTAGACAGACAAGACTAGACAGACAAGACTAGACAGACAAGACTAGACAGACAAGACTAGACAGACAAGACTAGACAGACAAGACTAGACAGACAAGACTAGACAGACAAGACTAGACAGACAAGACTAGACAGACAAGACTAGACAGACAAGACTAGACAGACAAGACTAGACAGACAAGACTAGACAGACAAGACTAGACAGACAAGACTAGACAGACAAGACTAGACAGACAAGACTAGACAGACAAGACTAGACAGACAAGACTAGACAGACAAGACTAGACAGACAAGACTAGACAGACAAGACTAGACAGACAAGACTAGACAGACAAGACTAGACAGACAAGACTAGACAGACAAGACTAGACAGACAAGACTAGACAGACAAGACTAGACAGACAAGACTAGACAGACAAGACTAGACAGACAAGACTAGACAGACAAGACTAGACAGACAAGACTAGACAGACAAGACTAGACAGACAAGACTAGACAGACAAGACTAGACAGACAAGACTAGACAGACAAGACTAGACAGACAAGACTAGACAGACAAGACTAGACAGACAAGACTAGACAGACAAGACTAGACAGACAAGACTAGACAGACAAGACTAGACAGACAAGACTAGACAGACAAGACTAGACAGACAAGACTAGACAGACAAGACTAGACAGACAAGACTAGACAGACAAGACTAGACAGACAAGACTAGACAGACAAGACTAGACAGACAAGACTAGACAGACAAGACTAGACAGACAAGACTAGACAGACAAGACTAGACAGACAAGACTAGACAGACAAGACTAGACAGACAAGACTAGACAGACAAGACTAGACAGACAAGACTAGACAGACAAGACTAGACAGACAAGACTAGACAGACAAGACTAGACAGACAAGACTAGACAGACAAGACTAGACAGACAAGACTAGACAGACAAGACTAGACAGACAAGACTAGACAGACAAGACTAGACAGACAAGACTAGACAGACAAGACTAGACAGACAAGACTAGACAGACAAGACTAGACAGACAAGACTAGACAGACAAGACTAGACAGACAAGACTAGACAGACAAGACTAGACAGACAAGACTAGACAGACAAGACTAGACAGACAAGACTAGACAGACAAGACTAGACAGACAAGACTAGACAGACAAGACTAGACAGACAAGACTAGACAGACAAGACTAGACAGACAAGACTAGACAGACAAGACTAGACAGACAAGACTAGACAGACAAGACTAGACAGACAAGACTAGACAGACAAGACTAGACAGACAAGACTAGACAGACAAGACTAGACAGACAAGACTAGACAGACAAGACTAGACAGACAAGACTAGACAGACAAGACTAGACAGACAAGACTAGACAGACAAGACTAGACAGACAAGACTAGACAGACAAGACTAGACAGACAAGACTAGACAGACAAGACTAGACAGACAAGACTAGACAGACAAGACTAGACAGACAAGACTAGACAGACAAGACTAGACAGACAAGACTAGACAGACAAGACTAGACAGACAAGACTAGACAGACAAGACTAGACAGACAAGACTAGACAGACAAGACTAGACAGACAAGACTAGACAGACAAGACTAGACAGACAAGACTAGACAGACAAGACTAGACAGACAAGACTAGACAGACAAGACTAGACAGACAAGACTAGACAGACAAGACTAGACAGACAAGACTAGACAGACAAGACTAGACAGACAAGACTAGACAGACAAGACTAGACAGACAAGACTAGACAGACAAGACTAGACAGACAAGACTAGACAGACAAGACTAGACAGACAAGACTAGACAGACAAGACTAGACAGACAAGACTAGACAGACAAGACTAGACAGACAAGACTAGACAGACAAGACTAGACAGACAAGACTAGACAGACAAGACTAGACAGACAAGACTAGACAGACAAGACTAGACAGACAAGACTAGACAGACAAGACTAGACAGACAAGACTAGACAGACAAGACTAGACAGACAAGACTAGACAGACAAGACTAGACAGACAAGACTAGACAGACAAGACTAGACAGACAAGACTAGACAGACAAGACTAGACAGACAAGACTAGACAGACAAGACTAGACAGACAAGACTAGACAGACAAGACTAGACAGACAAGACTAGACAGACAAGACTAGACAGACAAGACTAGACAGACAAGACTAGACAGACAAGACTAGACAGACAAGACTAGACAGACAAGACTAGACAGACAAGACTAGACAGACAAGACTAGACAGACAAGACTAGACAGACAAGACTAGACAGACAAGACTAGACAGACAAGACTAGACAGACAAGACTAGACAGACAAGACTAGACAGACAAGACTAGACAGACAAGACTAGACAGACAAGACTAGACAGACAAGACTAGACAGACAAGACTAGACAGACAAGACTAGACAGACAAGACTACAAGACTAGACAGACAAGACTAGACAGACAAGACTAGACAGACAAGACTAGACAGACAAGACTAGACAGACAAGACTAGACAGACAAGACTAGACAGACAAGACAGACAGACAAGACTAGACAGACAAGACTAGACAGACAAGACTAGACAGACAAGGACTAGACAGACAAGACTAGACAGACAAGACTAGACAGACAAGACTAGACAGACAAGACTAGACAGACAAGACTAGACAGACAAGACTAGACAGACAAGACTAGACAGACAAGACTAGACAGACAAGACTAGACAGACAAGACTAGACAGACAAGACTAGACAGACAAGACTAGACAGACAAGACTAGACAAGACTAGACAGACAAGACTAGACAGACAAGACTAGACAGACAAGACTAGACAGACAAGACTAGACAGACAAGACTAGACAGACAAGACCAGACAGACAAGACCAGACAGACAAGACCAGACAGACAAGACCAGACAGACAAGACCAGACAGACAAGACCAGACGACAAGACCAGACAGACAAGACTAGACAGACAAGACTAGACAGACAAGACTAGACAGACAAGACTAGACAGACAAGACTAGACAGACAAGACTAGACAGACAAGACTAGACAGACAAGACTAGACAGACAAGACTAGACAGACAAGACTAGACAGACAAGACTAGACAGACAAGACTAGACAGACAAGACTAGACAGACAAGACTAGACAGACAAGACTAGACAGACAAGACTAGACAGACAAGACTAGACAGACAAGACTAGACAGACAAGACTAGACAGACAAGACTAGACAGACAAGACTAGACAGACAAGACTAGACAGACAAGACTAGACAGACAAGACTAGACAGACAAGACTAGACAGACAAGACTAGACAGACAAGACTAGACAGACAAGACTAGACAGACAAGACTAGACAGACAAGACTAGACAGACAAGACTAGACAGACAAGACTAGACAGACAAGACTAGACAGACAAGACCAGACAGACAAGACCAGACAGACAAGACCAGACAGACAAGACTAGACAGACAAGACTAGACAGACAAGACTAGACAGACAAGACTAGACAGACAAGACTAGACAGACAAGACTAGACAGACAAGACTAGACAGACAAGACTAGACAGACAAGACTAGACAGACAAGACTAGACAGACAAGACTAGACAGACAAGACTAGACAGACAAGACTACGACAGACAAGACTAGACAGACAAGACTAGACAGACAAGACTAGACAGACAAGACTAGACAGACAAGACTAGACAGACAAGACTAGACAGACAAGACTAGACAGACAAGACTAGACAGACAAGACTAGACAGACAAGACTAGACAGACAAGGCTAGCAGACAAGACTAGACAGACAAGACTAGACAGACAAGACTAGACAGACAAGACTAGACAGACAAGACTAGACAGACAAGACTAGACAGACAAGACTAGACAGACAAGACTAGACAGACAAGACTAGACAGACAAGACTAGACAGACAAGACTAGACAGACAAGACTAGACAGACAAGACTAGACAGACAAGACTAGACAGACAAGACTAGACAGACAAGACTAGACAGACAAGACTAGACAGACAAGACTAGACAGACAAGACTAGACAGACAAGACTAGACAGACAAGACTAGACAGACAAGACTAGACAGACAAGACTAGACAGACAAGACTAGACAGACAAGACTAGACAGACAAAACTAGACAGACAAGACTAGACAGACAAGACTAGACAGACAAGACTAGACAGACAAGACTAGACATACAACACTAGACAGACAAGACTAGACAGACAAGACAAGACAGACAAGACTAGACAGACAAGACTAGACAGACAAGACTAGACAGACAAAACTAGACAGACAAGACTAGACAGACAAGACTACACAGACAAGACTAAACAGACTAGACAGACTAGACAGACAAGACTAGACAGACAAGACTAGACAGACAGGACTAGACAGACAAGACTAGACAGACAAGACTATACAGACAAGACTAGGCAGACAAGACTAGACAGACAAAACTAGACAGACAAGACTAGACAGACAAGACTAGACAGACAAGACTAGACAGACAAGACTAGACAGACAAGACTAGACAGACAAAACTAGACAGACAAGACTAGACAGACAAGACTACACAGACAAGACTAAACAGACTAGACAGACTAGACAGACAAGACTAGACAGACAAGACTAGACAGACAGGACTAGACAGACAAGACTAGACAGACAAGACTATACAGACAAGACTAGGCAGACAAGACTAGACAGACAAGACTAGACAGAGAGGACTAGACAGACAAGACTAGACAGACAAAACTAGACAGACAAGACTAGACAGACAAGACTAGACAGACAAGACTAGACAGACAAGACTAGACAGACAAGACTAGATAGACAAGACTAGACAGACAAGACTAGACAGACAAGACTAGACAGACAAGACTAGACAGACAAGACTAGACAGACAAGACTAGACAGACAAGACTAGACAGACAAGACTAGACAGACAAGACTAGACAGACAAGACTAGACAGACAAGACTAGACAGACAAGACTAGACAGACAAGACTAGAGAGACAAGACAAGACAAGACTAGACAGACAAGACTAGACAGACAAGACTAGACAGACAAGACTAGACAGACAAGACTAGACAGACAAGACTAGACAGACAAGACTAGACAGACAAGACTAGACAGACAAGACTAGACAGACAAGACTAGACAGACAAGACTAGACAGACAAGACTAGACAGACAAGACTAGACAGACAAGACTAGACAGACAAGACTAGACAGACAAGACTAGACAGACAAGACTAGACAGACAAGACTAGACAGACAAGACTAGACAGACAAGACTAGACAGACAAGACTAGACAGACAAGACTAGACAGACAAGACTAGACAGACAAGACTAGACAGACAAGACTAGACAGACAAGACTAGACAGACAAGACTAGACAGACAAGACTAGACAGACAAGACTAGACAGACAAGACTAGACAGACAAGACTAGACAGACAAGACTAGACAGACAAGACTAGACAGACAAGACTAGACAGACAAGACTAGACAGACAAGACTAGACAGACAAGACTAGACAGACAAGACTAGACAGACAAGACTAGACAGACAAGACTAGACAGACAAGACTAGACAGACAAGACTAGACAGACAAGACTAGACAGACAAGACTAGACAGACAAGACTAGACAGACAAGACAGACAAGAAGACAGACAAGACTAGACAGACAAGACTAGACAGACAAGACTAGACAGACAAGACTAGACAGACAAGACTAGACAGACAAGACTAGACAGACAAGACTAGACAGACAAGACTAGACAGACAAGACTAGACAGACAAGACTAGACAGACAAGACTAGACAGACAAGACTAGACAGACAAGACTAGACAGACAAGACTAGACAGACAAGACTAGACAGACAAGACTAGACAGACAAGACTAGACAGACAAGACTAGACAGACAAGACTAGACAGACAAGACTAGACAGACAAGACTAGACAGACAAGACTAGACAGACAAGACTAGACAGACAAGACTAGACAGACAAGACTAGACAGACAAGACTAGACAGACAAGACTAGACAGACAAGACTAGACAGACAAGACTAGACAGACAAGACTAGACAGACAAGACTAGACAGACAAGACTAGACAGACAAGACTAGACAGACAAGACTAGACAGACAAGACTAGACAGACAAGACTAGACAGACAAGACTAGACAGACAAGACTAGACAGACAAGACTAGACAGACAAGACTAGACAGACAAGACTAGACAGACAAGACTAGACAGACAAGACTAGACAGACAAGACTAGACAGACAAGACTAGACAGACAAGACTAGACAGACAAGACTAGACAGACAAGACTAGACAGACAAGACTAGACAGACAAGACTAGACAGACAAGACTAGACAGACAAGACTAGACAGACAAGACTAGACAGACAAGACTAGACAGACAAGACTAGACAGACAAGACTAGACAGACAAGACTAGACAGACAAGACTAGACAGACAAGACTAGACAGACAAGACTAGACAGACAAGACTAGACAGACAAGACTAGACAGACAAGACTAGACAGACAAGACTAGACAGACAAGACTAGACAGACAAGACTAGACAGACAAGACTAGACAGACAAGACTAGACAGACAAGACTAGACAGACAAGACTAGACAGACAAGACTAGACAGACAAGACTAGACAGACAAGACTAGACAGACAAGACTAGACAGACAAGACTAGACAGACAAGACTAGACAGACAAGACTAGACAGACAAGACTAGACAGACAAGACTAGACAGACAAGACTAGACAGACAAGACTAGACAGACAAGACTAGACAGACAAGACTAGACAGACAAGACTAGACAGACAAGACTAGACAGACAAGACTAGACAGACAAGACTAGACAGACAAGACTAGACAGACAAGACTAGACAGACAAGACTAGACAGACAAGACTAGACAGACAAGACTAGACAGACAAGACTAGACAGACAAGACTAGACAGACAAGACTAGACAGACAAGACTAGACAGACAAGACTAGACAGACAAGACTAGACAGACAAGACTAGACAGACAAGACTAGACAGACAAGACTAGACAGACAAGACTAGACAGACAAGACTAGACAGACAAGACTAGACAGACAAGACTAGACAGACAAGACTAGACAGACAAGACTAGACAGACAAGACTAGACAGACAAGACTAGACAGACAAGACTAGACAGACAAGACTAGACAGACAAGACTAGACAGACAAGACTAGACAGACAAGACTAGACAGACAAGACTAGACAGACAAGACTAGACAGACAAGACTAGACAGACAAGACTAGACAGACAAGACTAGACAGACAAGACTAGACAGACAAGACTAGACAGACAAGACTAGACAGACAAGACTAGACAGACAAGACTAGACAGACAAGACTAGACAGACAAGACTAGACAGACAAGACTAGACAGACAAGACTAGACAGACAAGACTAGACAGACAAGACTAGACAGACAAGACTAGACAGACAAGACTAGACAGACAAGACTAGACAGACAAGACTAGACAGACAAGACTAGACAGACAAGACTAGACAGACAAGACTAGACAGACAAGACTAGACAGACAAGACTAGACAGACAAGACTAGACAGACAAGACTAGACAGACAAGACTAGACAGACAAGACTAGACAGACAAGACTAGACAGACAAGACTAGACAGACAAGACTAGACAGACAAGACTAGACAGACAAGACTAGACAGACAAGACTAGACAGACAAGACTAGACAGACAAGACTAGACAGACAAGACTAGACAGACAAGACTAGACAGACAAGACTAGACAGACAAGACTAGACAGACAAGACTAGACAGACAAGACTAGACAGACAAGACTAGACAGACAAGACTAGACAGACAAGACTAGACAGACAAGACTAGACAGACAAGACTAGACAGACAAGACTAGACAGACAAGACTAGACAGACAAGACTAGACAGACAAGACTAGACAGACAAGACTAGACAGACAAGACTAGACAGACAAGACTAGACAGACAAGACTAGACAGACAAGACTAGACAGACAAGACTAGACAGACAAGACTAGACAGACAAGACTAGACAGACAAGACTAGACAGACAAGACTAGACAGACAAGACTAGACAGACAAGACTAGACAGACAAGACTAGACAGACAAGACTAGACAGACAAGACTAGACAGACAAGACTAGACAGACAAGACTAGACAGACAAGACTAGACAGACAAGACTAGACAGACAAGACTAGACAGACAAGACTAGACAGACAAGACTAGACAGACAAGACTAGACAGACAAGACTAGACAGACAAGACTAGACAGACAAGACTAGACAGACAAGACTAGACAGACAAGACTAGACAGACAAGACTAGACAGACAAGACTAGACAGACAAGACTAGACAGACAAGACTAGACAGACAAGACTAGACAGACAAGACTAGACAGACAGACAAGACTAGACAGACAAGACTAGACAGACAAGACTAGACAGACAAGACTAGACAGACAAGACTAGACAGACAAGACTAGACAGACAAGACTAGACAGACAAGACTAGACAGACAAGACTAGACAGACAAGACTAGACAGACAAGACTAGACAGACAAGACTAGACAGACAAGACTAGACAGACAAGACTAGACAGACAAGACTAGACAGACAAGACTAGACAGACAAGACTAGACAGACAAGACTAGACAGACAAGACTAGACAGACAAGACTAGACAGACAAGACTAGACAGACAAGACTAGACAGACAAGACTAGACAGACAAGACTAGACAGACAAGACTAGACAGACAAGACTAGACAGACAAGACTAGACAGACAAGACTAGACAGACAAGACTAGACAGACAAGACTAGACAGACAAGACTAGACAGACAAGACTAGACAGACAAGACTAGACAGACAAGACTAGACAGACAAGACTAGACAGACAAGACTAGACAGACAAGACTAGACAGACAAGACTAGACAGACAAGACTAGACAGACAAGACTAGACAGACAAGACTAGACAGACAAGACTAGACAGACAAGACTAGACAGACAAGACTAGACAGACAAGACTAGACAGACAAGACTAGACAGACAAGACTAGACAGACAAGACTAGACAGACAAGACTAGACAGACAAGACTAGACAGACAAGACTAGACAGACAAGACTAGACAGACAAGACTAGACAGACAAGACTAGACAGACAAGACTAGACAGACAAGACTAGACAGACAAGACTAGACAGACAAGACTAGACAGACAAGACTAGACAGACAAGACTAGACAGACAAGACTAGACAGACAAGACTAGACAGACAAGACTAGACAGACAAGACTAGACAGACAAGACTAGACAGACAAGACTAGACAGACAAGACTAGACAGACAAGACTAGACAGACAAGACTAGACAGACAAGACTAGACAGACAAGACTAGACAGACAAGACTAGACAGACAAGACTAGACAGACAAGACTAGACAGACAAGACTAGACAGACAAGACTAGACAGACAAGACTAGACAGACAAGACTAGACAGACAAGACTAGACAGACAAGACTAGACAGACAAGACTAGACAGACAAGACTAGACAGACAAGACTAGACAGACAAGACTAGACAGACAAGACTAGACAGACAAGACTAGACAGACAAGACTAGACAGACAAGACTAGACAGACAAGACTAGACAGACAAGACTAGACAGACAAGACTAGACAGACAAGACTAGACAGACAAGACTAGACAGACAAGACTAGACAGACAAGACTAGACAGACAAGACTAGACAGACAAGACTAGACAGACAAGACTAGACAGACAAGACTAGACAGACAAGACTAGACAGACAAGACTAGACAGACAAGACTAGACAGACAAGACTAGACAGACAAGACTAGACAGACAAGACTAGACAGACAAGACTAGACAGACAAGACTAGACAGACAAGACTAGACAGACAAGACTAGACAGACAAGACTAGACAGACAAGACTAGACAGACAAGACTAGACAGACAAGACTAGACAGACAAGACTAGACAGACAAGACTAGACAGACAAGACTAGACAGACAAGACTAGACAGACAAGACTAGACAGACAAGACTAGACAGACAAGACTAGACAGACAAGACTAGACAGACAAGACTAGACAGACAAGACTAGACAGACAAGACTAGACAGACAAGACTAGACAGACAAGACTAGACAGACAAGACTAGACAGACAAGACTAGACAGACAAGACTAGACAGACAAGACTAGACAGACAAGACTAGACAGACAAGACTAGACAGACAAGACTAGACAGACAAGACTAGACAGAGAGAAGACTAGACAGACAAGACTAGACAGACAAGACTAGACAGACAAGACTAGACAGACAAGACTAGACAGACAAGACTAGACAGACAAGACTAGACAGACAAGACTAGACAGACAAGACTAGACAGACAAGACTAGACAGACAAGACTAGACAGACAAGACTAGACAGACAAGACTAGACAGACAAGACTAGACAGACAAGACTAGACAGACAAGACTAGACAGACAAGACTAGACAGACAAGACTAGACAGACAAGACTAGACAGACAAGACTAGACAGACAAGACTAGACAGACAAGACTAGACAGACAAGACTAGACAGACAAGACTAGACAGACAAGACTAGACAGACAAGACTAGACAGACAAGACTAGACAGACAAGACTAGACAGACAAGACTAGACAGACAAGACTAGACAGACAAGACTAGACAGACAAGACTAGACAGACAAGACTAGACAGACAAGACTAGACAGACAAGACTAGACAGACAAGACTAGACAGACAAGACTAGACAGACAAGACTAGACAGACAAGACTAGACAGACAAGACTAGACAGACAAGACTAGACAGACAAGACTAGACAGACAAGACTAGACAGACAAGACTAGACAGACAAGACTAGACAGACAAGACTAGACAGACAAGACTAGACAGACAAGACTAGACAGACAAGACTAGACAGACAAGACTAGACAGACAAGACTAGACAGACAAGACTAGACAGACAAGACTAGACAGACAAGACTAGACAGACAAGACTAGACAGACAAGACTAGACAGACAAGACTAGACAGACAAGACTAGACAGACAAGACTAGACAGACAAGACTAGACAGACAAGACTAGACAGACAAGACTAGACAGACAAGACTAGACAGACAAGACTAGACAGACAAGACTAGACAGACAAGACTAGACAGACAAGACTAGACAGACAAGACTAGACAGACAAGACTAGACAGACAAGACTAGACAGACAAGACTAGACAGACAAGACTAGACAGACAAGACTAGACAGACAAGACTAGACAGACAAGACTAGACAGACAAGACTAGACAGACAAGACTAGACAGACAAGACTAGACAGACAAGACTAGACAGACAAGACTAGACAGACAAGACTAGACAGACAAGACTAGACAGACAAGACTAGACAGACAAGACTAGACAGACAAGACTAGACAGACAAGACTAGACAGACAAGACTAGACAGACAAGACTAGACAGACAAGACTAGACAGACAAGACTAGACAGACAAGACTAGACAGACAAGACTAGACAGACAAGACTAGACAGACAAGACTAGACAGACAAGACTAGACAGACAAGACTAGACAGACAAGACTAGACAGACAAGACTAGACAGACAAGACTAGACAGACAAGACTAGACAGACAAGACTAGACAGACAAGACTAGACAGACAAGACTAGACAGACAAGACTAGACAGACAAGACTAGACAGACAAGACTAGACAGACAAGACTAGACAGACAAGACTAGACAGACAAGACTAGACAGACAAGACTAGACAGACAAGACTAGACAGACAAGACTAGACAGACAAGACTAGACAGACAAGACTAGACAGACAAGACTAGACAGACAAGACTAGACAGACAAGACTAGACAGACAAGACTAGACAGACAAGACTAGACAGACAAGACTAGACAGACAAGACTAGACAGACAAGACTAGACAGACAAGACTAGACAGACAAGACTAGACAGACAAGACTAGACAGACAAGACTAGACAGACAAGACTAGACAGACAAGACTAGACAGACAAGACTAGACAGACAAGACTAGACAGACAAGACTAGACAGACAAGACTAGACAGACAAGACTAGACAGACAAGACTAGACAGACAAGACTAGACAGACAAGACTAGACAGACAAGACTAGACAGACAAGACTAGACAGACAAGACTAGACAGACAAGACTAGACAGACAAGACTAGACAGACAAGACTAGACAGACAAGACTAGACAGACAAGACTAGACAGACAAGACTAGACAGACAAGACTAGACAGACAAGACTAGACAGACAAGACTAGACAGACAAGACTAGACAGACAAGACTAGACAGACAAGACTAGACAGACAAGACTAGACAGACAAGACTAGACAGACAAGACTAGACAGACAAGACTAGACAGACAAGACTAGACAGACAAGACTAGACAGACAAGACTAGACAGACAAGACTAGACAGACAAGACTAGACAGACAAGACTAGACAGACAAGACTAGACAGACAAGACTAGACAGACAAGACTAGACAGACAAGACTAGACAGACAAGACTAGACAGACAAGACTAGACAGACAAGACTAGACAGACAAGACTAGACAGACAAGACTAGACAGACAAGACTAGACAGACAAGACTAGACAGACAAGACTAGACAGACAAGACTAGACAGACAAGACTAGACAGACAAGACTAGACAGACAAGACTAGACAGACAAGACTAGACAGACAAGACTAGACAGACAAGACTAGACAGACAAGACTAGACAGACAAGACTAGACAGACAAGACTAGACAGACAAGACTAGACAGACAAGACTAGACAGACAAGACTAGACAGACAAGACTAGACAGACAAGACTAGACAGACAAGACTAGACAGACAAGACTAGACAGACAAGACTAGACAGACAAGACTAGACAGACAAGACTAGACAGACAAGACTAGACAGACAAGACTAGACAGACAAGACTAGACAGACAAGACTAGACAGACAAGACTAGACAGACAAGACTAGACAGACAAGACTAGACAGACAAGACTAGACAGACAAGACTAGACAGACAAGACTAGACAGACAAGACTAGACAGACAAGACTAGACAGACAAGACTAGACAGACAAGACTAGACAGACAAGACTAGACAGACAAGACTAGACAGACAAGACTAGACAGACAAGACTAGACAGACAAGACTAGACAGACAAGACTAGACAGACAAGACTAGACAGACAAGACTAGACAGACAAGACTAGACAGACAAGACTAGACAGACAAGACTAGACAGACAAGACTAGACAGACAAGACTAGACAGACAAGACTAGACAGACAAGACTAGACAGACAAGACTAGACAGACAAGACTAGACAGACAAGACTAGACAGACAAGACTAGACAGACAAGACTAGACAGACAAGACTAGACAGACAAGACTAGACAGACAAGACTAGACAGACAAGACTAGACAGACAAGACTAGACAGACAAGACTAGACAGACAAGACTAGACAGACAAGACTAGACAGACAAGACTAGACAGACAAGACTAGACAGACAAGACTAGACAGACAAGACTAGACAGACAAGACTAGACAGACAAGACTAGACAGACAAGACTAGACAGACAAGACTAGACAGACAAGACTAGACAGACAAGACTAGACAGACAAGACTAGACAGACAAGACTAGACAGACAAGACTAGACAGACAAGACTAGACAGACAAGACTAGACAGACAAGACTAGACAGACAAGACTAGACAGACAAGACTAGACTGACAAGACTAGACAGACAAGACTAGACAGACAAGACTAGACAGACAAGACTGACAGACAAGACTAGACAGACAAGACTAGACAGACAAGACTAGACAGACAAGACTAGACAGACAAGACTAGACAGACAAGACTAGACAGACAAGACTAGACAGACAAGACTAGACAGACAAGACTAGACAGACAAGACTAGACAGACAAGACTAGACAGACACTAGACAGACAAGACTAGACAGACAAGACTAGACAGACAAGACTAGACAGACAAGACTAGACAGACAAGACTAGACAGACAAGACTAGACAGACAAGACTAGACAGACAAGACTAGACAGACAAGACTAGACAGACAAGACTAGACAGACAAGACTAGACAGACAAGACTAGACAGACAAGACTAGACAGACAAGACTAGACAGACAAGACTAGACAGACAAGACTAGACAGACAAGACTAGACAGACAAGACTAGACAGACAAGACTAGACAGACAAGACTAGACAGACAAGACTAGACAGACAAGACTAGACAGACAAGACTAGACAGACAAGACTAGACAGACAAGACTAGACAGACAAGACTAGACAGACAAGACTAGACAGACAAGACTAGACAGACAAGACTAGACAGACAAGACTAGACAGACAAGACTAGACAGACAAGACTAGACAGACAAGACTAGACAGACAAGACTAGACAGACAAGACTAGACAGACAAGACTAGACAGACAAGACTAGACAGACAAGACTAGACAGACAAGACTAGACAGACAAGACTAGACAGACAAGACTAGACAGACAAGACTAGACAGACAAGACTAGACAGACAAGACTAGACAGACAAGACTAGACAGACAAGACTAGACAGACAAGACTAGACAGACAAGACTAGACAGACAAGACTAGACAGACAAGACTAGACAGACAAGACTAGACAGACAAGACTAGACAGACAAGACTAGACAGACAAGACTAGACAGACAAGACTAGACAGACAAGACTAGACAGACAAGACTAGACAGACAAGACTAGACAGACAAGACTAGACAGACAAGACTAGACAGACAAGACTAGACAGACAAGACTAGACAGACAAGACTAGACAGACAAGACTAGACAGACAAGACTAGACAGACAAGACTAGACAGACAAGACTAGACAGACAAGACTAGACAGACAAGACTAGACAGACAAGACTAGACAGACAAGACTAGACAGACAAGACTAGACAGACAAGACTAGACAGACAAGACTAGACAGACAAGACTAGACAGACAAGACTAGACAGACAAGACTAGACAGACAAGACTAGACAGACAAGACTAGACAGACAAGACTAGACAGACAAGACTAGACAGACAAGACTAGACAGACAAGACTAGACAGACAAGACTAGACAGACAAGACTAGACAGACAAGACTAGACAGACAAGACTAGACAGACAAGACTAGACAGACAAGACTAGACAGACAAGACTAGACAGACAAGACTAGACAGACAAGACTAGACAGACAAGACTAGACAGACAAGACTAGACAGACAAGACTAGACAGACAAGACTAGACAGACAAGACTAGACAGACAAGACTAGACAGACAAGACTAGACAGACAAGACTAGACAGACAAGACTAGACAGACAAGACTAGACAGACAAGACTAGACAGACAAGACTAGACAGACAAGACTAGACAGACAAGACTAGACAGACAAGACTAGACAGACAAGACTAGACAGACAAGACTAGACAGACAAGACTAGACAGACAAGACTAGACAGACAAGACTAGACAGACAAGACTAGACAGACAAGACTAGACAGACAAGACTAGACAGACAAGACTAGACAGACAAGACTAGACAGACAAGACTAGACAGACAAGACTAGACAGACAAGACTAGACAGACAAGACTAGACAGACAAGACTAGACAGACAAGACTAGACAGACAAGACTAGACAGACAAGACTAGACAGACAAGACTAGACAGACAAGACTAGACAGACAAGACTAGACAGACAAGACTAGACAGACAAGACTAGACAGACAAGACTAGACAGACAAGACTAGACAGACAAGACTAGACAGACAAGACTAGACAGACAAGACTAGACAGACAAGACTAGACAGACAAGACTAGACAGACAAGACTAGACAGACAAGACTAGACAGACAAGACTAGACAGACAAGACTAGACAGACAAGACTAGACAGACAAGACTAGACAGACAAGACTAGACAGACAAGACTAGACAGACAAGACTAGACAGACAAGACTAGACAGACAAGACTAGACAGACAAGACTAGACAGACAAGACTAGACAGACAAGACTAGACAGACAAGACTAGACAGACAAGACTAGACAGACAAGACTAGACAGACAAGACTAGACAGACAAGACTAGACAGACAAGACTAGACAGACAAGACTAGACAGACAAGACTAGACAGACAAGACTAGACAGACAAGACTAGACAGACAAGACTAGACAGACAAGACTAGACAGACAAGACTAGACAGACAAGACTAGACAGACAAGACTAGACAGACAAGACTAGACAGACAAGACTAGACAGACAAGACTAGACAGACAAGACTAGACAGACAAGACTAGACAGACAAGACTAGACAGACAAGACTAGACAGACAAGACTAGACAGACAAGACTAGACAGACAAGACTAGACAGACAAGACTAGACAGACAAGACTAGACAGACAAGACTAGACAGACAAGACTAGACAGACAAGACTAGACAGACAAGACTAGACAGACAAGACTAGACAGACAAGACTAGACAGACAAGACTAGACAGACAAGACTAGACAGACAAGACTAGACAGACAAGACTAGACAGACAAGACTAGACAGACAAGACTAGACAGACAAGACTAGACAGACAAGACTAGACAGACAAGACTAGACAGACAAGACTAGACAGACAAGACTAGACAGACAAGACTAGACAGACAAGACTAGACAGACAAGACTAGACAGACAAGACTAGACAGACAAGACTAGACAGACAAGACTAGACAGACAAGACTAGACAGACAAGACTAGACAGACAAGACTAGACAGACAAGACTAGACAGACAAGACTAGACAGACAAGACTAGACAGACAAGACTAGACAGACAAGACTAGACAGACAAGACTAGACAGACAAGACTAGACAGACAAGACTAGACAGACAAGACTAGACAGACAAGACTAGACAGACAAGACTAGACAGACAAGACTAGACAGACAAGACTAGACAGACAAGACTAGACAGACAAGACTAGACAGACAAGACTAGACAGACAAGACTAGACAGACAAGACTAGACAGACAAGACTAGACAGACAAGACTAGACAGACAAGACTAGACAGACAAGACTAGACAGACAAGACTAGACAGACAAGACTAGACAGACAAGACTAGACAGACAAGACTAGACAGACAAGACTAGACAGACAAGACTAGACAGACAAGACTAGACAGACAAGACTAGACAGACAAGACTAGACAGACAAGACTAGACAGACAAGACTAGACAGACAAGACTAGACAGACAAGACTAGACAGACAAGACTAGACAGACAAGACTAGACAGACAAGACTAGACAGACAAGACTAGACAGACAAGACTAGACAGACAAGACTAGACAGACAAGACTAGACAGACAAGACTAGACAGACAAGACTAGACAGACAAGACTAGACAGACAAGACTAGACAGACAAGACTAGACAGACAAGACTAGACAGACAAGACTAGACAGACAAGACTAGACAGACAAGACTAGACAGACAAGACTAGACAGACAAGACTAGACAGACAAGACTAGACAGACAAGACTAGACAGACAAGACTAGACAGACAAGACTAGACAGACAAGACTAGACAGACAAGACTAGACAGACAAGACTAGACAGACAAGACTAGACAGACAAGACTAGACAGACAAGACTAGACAGACAAGACTAGACAGACAAGACTAGACAGACAAGACTAGACAGACAAGACTAGACAGACAAGACTAGACAGACAAGACTAGACAGACAAGACTAGACAGACAAGACTAGACAGACAAGACTAGACAGACAAGACTAGACAGACAAGACTAGACAGACAAGACTAGACAGACAAGACTAGACAGACAAGACTAGACAGACAAGACTAGACAGACAAGACTAGACAGACAAGACTAGACAGACAAGACTAGACAGACAAGACTAGACAGACAAGACTAGACAGACAAGACTAGACAGACAAGACTAGACAGACAAGACTAGACAGACAAGACTAGACAGACAAGACTAGACAGACAAGACTAGACAGACAAGACTAGACAGACAAGACTAGACAGACAAGACTAGACAGACAAGACTAGACAGACAAGACTAGACAGACAAGACTAGACAGACAAGACTAGACAGACAAGACTAGACAGACAAGACTAGACAGACAAGACTAGACAGACAAGACTAGACAGACAAGACTAGACAGACAAGACTAGACAGACAAGACTAGACAGACAAGACTAGACAGACAAGACTAGACAGACAAGACTAGACAGACAAGACTAGACAGACAAGACTAGACAGACAAGACTAGACAGACAAGACTAGACAGACAAGACTAGACAGACAAGACTAGACAGACAAGACTAGACAGACAAGACTAGACAGACAAGACTAGACAGACAAGACTAGACAGACAAGACTAGACAGACAAGACTAGACAGACAAGACTAGACAGACAAGACTAGACAGACAAGACTAGACAGACAAGACTAGACAGACAAGACTAGACAGACAAGACTAGACAGACAAGACTAGACAGACAAGACTAGACAGACAAGACTAGACAGACAAGACTAGACAGACAAGACTAGACAGACAAGACTAGACAGACAAGACTAGACAGACAAGACTAGACAGACAAGACTAGACAGACAAGACTAGACAGACAAGACTAGACAGACAAGACTAGACAGACAAGACTAGACAGACAAGACTAGACAGACAAGACTAGACAGACAAGACTAGACAGACAAGACTAGACAGACAAGACTAGACAGACAAGACTAGACAGACAAGACTAGACAGACAAGACTAGACAGACAAGACTAGACAGACAAGACTAGACAGACAAGACTAGACAGACAAGACTAGACAGACAAGACTAGACAGACAAGACTAGACAGACAAGACTAGACAGACAAGACTAGACAGACAAGACTAGACAGACAAGACTAGACAGACAAGACTAGACAGACAAGACTAGACAGACAAGACTAGACAGACAAGACTAGACAGACAAGACTAGACAGACAAGACTAGACAGACAAGACTAGACAGACAAGACTAGACAGACAAGACTAGACAGACAAGACTAGACAGACAAGACTAGACAGACAAGACTAGACAGACAAGACTAGACAGACAAGACTAGACAGACAAGACTAGACAGACAAGACTAGACAGACAAGACTAGACAGACAAGACTAGACAGACAAGACTAGACAGACAAGACTAGACAGACAAGACTAGACAGACAAGACTAGACAGACAAGACTAGACAGACAAGACTAGACAGACAAGACTAGACAGACAAGACTAGACAGACAAGACTAGACAGACAAGACTAGACAGACAAGACTAGACAGACAAGACTAGACAGACAAGACTAGACAGACAAGACTAGACAGACAAGACTAGACAGACAAGACTAGACAGACAAGACTAGACAGACAAGACTAGACAGACAAGACTAGACAGACAAGACTAGACAGACAAGACTAGACAGACAAGACTAGACAGACAAGACTAGACAGACAAGACTAGACAGACAAGACTAGACAGACAAGACTAGACAGACAAGACTAGACAGACAAGACTAGACAGACAAGACTAGACAGACAAGACTAGACAGACAAGACTAGACAGACAAGACTAGACAGACAAGACTAGACAGACAAGACTAGACAGACAAGACTAGACAGACAAGACTAGACAGACAAGACTAGACAGACAAGACTAGACAGACAAGACTAGACAGACAAGACTAGACAGACAAGACTAGACAGACAAGACTAGACAGACAAGACTAGACAGACAAGACTAGACAGACAAGACTAGACAGACAAGACTAGACAGACAAGACTAGACAGACAAGACTAGACAGACAAGACTAGACAGACAAGACTAGACAGACAAGACTAGACAGACAAGACTAGACAGACAAGACTAGACAGACAAGACTAGACAGACAAGACTAGACAGACAAGACTAGACAGACAAGACTAGACAGACAAGACTAGACAGACAAGACTAGACAGACAAGACTAGACAGACAAGACTAGACAGACAAGACTAGACAGACAAGACTAGACAGACAAGACTAGACAGACAAGACTAGACAGACAAGACTAGACAGACAAGACTAGACAGACAAGACTAGACAGACAAGACTAGACAGACAAGACTAGACAGACAAGACTAGACAGACAAGACTAGACAGACAAGACTAGACAGACAAGACTAGACAGACAAGACTAGACAGACAAGACTAGACAGACAAGACTAGACAGACAAGACTAGACAGACAAGACTAGACAGACAAGACTAGACAGACAAGACTAGACAGACAAGACTAGACAGACAAGACTAGACAGACAAGACTAGACAGACAAGACTAGACAGACAAGACTAGACAGACAAGACTAGACAGACAAGACTAGACAGACAAGACTAGACAGACAAGACTAGACAGACAAGACTAGACAGACAAGACTAGACAGACAAGACTAGACAGACAAGACTAGACAGACAAGACTAGACAGACAAGACTAGACAGACAAGACTAGACAGACAAGACTAGACAGACAAGACTAGACAGACAAGACTAGACAGACAAGACTAGACAGACAAGACTAGACAGACAAGACTAGACAGACAAGACTAGACAGACAAGACTAGACAGACAAGACTAGACAGACAAGACTAGACAGACAAGACTAGACAGACAAGACTAGACAGACAAGACTAGACAGACAAGACTAGACAGACAAGACTAGACAGACAAGACTAGACAGACAAGACTAGACAGACAAGACTAGACAGACAAGACTAGACAGACAAGACTAGACAGACAAGACTAGACAGACAAGACTAGACAGACAAGACTAGACAGACAAGACTAGACAGACAAGACTAGACAGACAAGACTAGACAGACAAGACTAGACAGACAAGACTAGACAGACAAGACTAGACAGACAAGACTAGACAGACAAGACTAGACAGACAAGACTAGACAGACAAGACTAGACAGACAAGACTAGACAGACAAGACTAGACAGACAAGACTAGACAGACAAGACTAGACAGACAAGACTAGACAGACAAGACTAGACAGACAAGACTAGACAGACAAGACTAGACAGACAAGACTAGACAGACAAGACTAGACAGACAAGACTAGACAGACAAGACTAGACAGACAAGACTAGACAGACAAGACTAGACAGACAAGACTAGACAGACAAGACTAGACAGACAAGACTAGACAGACAAGACTAGACAGACAAGACTAGACAGACAAGACTAGACAGACAAGACTAGACAGACAAGACTAGACAGACAAGACTAGACAGACAAGACTAGACAGACAAGACTAGACAGACAAGACTAGACAGACAAGACTAGACAGACAAGACTAGACAGACAAGACTAGACAGACAAGACTAGACAGACAAGACTAGACAGACAAGACTAGACAGACAAGACTAGACAGACAAGACTAGACAGACAAGACTAGACAGACAAGACTAGACAGACAAGACTAGACAGACAAGACTAGACAGACAAGACTAGACAGACAAGACTAGACAGACAAGACTAGACAGACAAGACTAGACAGACAAGAATAGACAAGACTAGACAGACAAGACAGACAAGACTAGACAGACAAGACTAGACAGACAAGACTAGACAGACAAGACTAGACAGACAAGACTAGACAGACAAGACTAGACAGACAAGACTAGACAGACAAGACTAGACAGACAAGACTAGACAGACAAGACTAGACAGACAAGACTAGACAGACAAGACTAGACAGACAAGACTAGACAGACAAGACTAGACAGACAAGACTAGACAGACAAGACTAGACAGACAAGACTAGACAGACAAGACTAGACAGACAAGACTAGACAGACAAGACTAGACAGACAAGACTAGACAGACAAGACTAGACAGACAAGACTAGACAGACAAGACTAGACAGACAAGACTAGACAGACAAGACTAGACAGACAAGACTAGACAGACAAGACTAGACAGACAAGACTAGACAGACAAGACTAGACAGACAAGACTAGACAGACAAGACTAGACAGACAAGACTAGACAGACAAGACTAGACAGACAAGACTAGACAGACAAGACTAGACAGACAAGACTAGACAGACAAGACTAGACAGACAAGACTAGACAGACAAGACTAGACAGACAAGACTAGACAGACAAGACTAGACAGACAAGACTAGACAGACAAGACTAGACAGACAAGACTAGACAGACAAGACTAGACAGACAAGACTAGACAGACAAGACTAGACAGACAAGACTAGACAGACAAGACTAGACAGACAAGACTAGACAGACAAGACTAGACAGACAAGACTAGACAGACAAGACTAGACAGACAAGACTAGACAGACAAGACTAGACAGACAAGACTAGACAGACAAGACTAGACAGACAAGACTAGACAGACAAGACTAGACAGACAAGACTAGACAGACAAGACTAGACAGACAAGACTAGACAGACAAGACTAGACAGACAAGACTAGACAGACAAGACTAGACAGACAAGACTAGACAGACAAGACTAGACAGACAAGACTAGACAGACAAGACTAGACAGACAAGACTAGACAGACAAGACTAGACAGACAAGACTAGACAGACAAGACTAGACAGACAAGACTAGACAGACAAGACTAGACAGACAAGACTAGACAGACAAGACTAGACAGACAAGACTAGACAGACAAGACTAGACAGACAAGACTAGACAGACAAGACTAGACAGACAAGACTAGACAGACAAGACTAGACAGACAAGACTAGACAGACAAGACTAGACAGACAAGACTAGACAGACAAGACTAGACAGACAAGACTAGACAGACAAGACTAGACAGACAAGACTAGACAGACAAGACTAGACAGACAAGACTAGACAGACAAGACTAGACAGACAAGACTAGACAGACAAGACTAGACAGACAAGACTAGACAGACAAGACTAGACAGACAAGACTAGACAGACAAGACTAGACAGACAAGACTAGACAGACAAGACTAGACAGACAAGACTAGACAGACAAGACTAGACAGACAAGACTAGACAGACAAGACTAGACAGACAAGACTAGACAGACAAGACTAGACAGACAAGACTAGACAGACAAGACTAGACAGACAAGACTAGACAGACAAGACTAGACAGACAAGACTAGACAGACAAGACTAGACAGACAAGACTAGACAGACAAGACTAGACAGACAAGACTAGACAGACAAGACTAGACAGACAAGACTAGACAGACAAGACTAGACAGACAAGACTAGACAGACAAGACTAGACAGACAAGACTAGACAGACAAGACTAGACAGACAAGACTAGACAGACAAGACTAGACAGACAAGACTAGACAGACAAGACTAGACAGACAAGACTAGACAGACAAGACTAGACAGACAAGACTAGACAGACAAGACTAGACAGACAAGACTAGACAGACAAGACTAGACAGACAAGACTAGACAGACAAGACTAGACAGACAAGACTAGACAGACAAGACTAGACAGACAAGACTAGACAGACAAGACTAGACAGACAAGACTAGACAGACAAGACTAGACAGACAAGACTAGACAGACAAGACTAGACAGACAAGACTAGACAGACAAGACTAGACAGACAAGACTAGACAGACAAGACTAGACAGACAAGACTAGACAGACAAGACTAGACAGACAAGACTAGACAGACAAGACTAGACAGACAAGACTAGACAGACAAGACTAGACAGACAAGACTAGACAGACAAGACTAGACAGACAAGACTAGACAGACAAGACTAGACAGACAAGACTAGACAGACAAGACTAGACAGACAAGACTAGACAGACAAGACTAGACAGACAAGACTAGACAGACAAGACTAGACAGACAAGACTAGACAGACAAGACTAGACAGACAAGACTAGACAGACAAGACTAGACAGACAAGACTAGACAGACAAGACTAGACAGACAAGACTAGACAGACAAGACTAGACAGACAAGACTAGACAGACAAGACTAGACAGACAAGACTAGACAGACAAGACTAGACAGACAAGACTAGACAGACAAGACTAGACAGACAAGACTAGACAGACAAGACTAGACAGACAAGACTAGACAGACAAGACTAGACAGACAAGACTAGACAGACAAGACTAGACAGACAAGACTAGACAGACAAGACTAGACAGACAAGACTAGACAGACAAGACTAGACAGACAAGACTAGACAGACAAGACTAGACAGACAAGACTAGACAGACAAGACTAGACAGACAAGACTAGACAGACAAGACTAGACAGACAAGACTAGACAGACAAGACTAGACAGACAAGACTAGACAGACAAGACTAGACAGACAAGACTAGACAGACAAGACTAGACAGACAAGACTAGACAGACAAGACTAGACAGACAAGACTAGACAGACAAGACTAGACAGACAAGACTAGACAGACAAGACTAGACAGACAAGACTAGACAGACAAGACTAGACAGACAAGACTAGACAGACAAGACTAGACAGACAAGACTAGACAGACAAGACTAGACAGACAAGACTAGACAGACAAGACTAGACAGACAAGACTAGACAGACAAGACTAGACAGACAAGACTAGACAGACAAGACTAGACAGACAAGACTAGACAGACAAGACTAGACAGACAAG